>VYZU01026641.1:0-19765 GCA_013401355.1 Ceyx cyanopectus | reverse complement strand
ATATATATAAAATATATATATATATATATTCATTGGGGTCCTCTTGCCAACCTCAGTGAAAGGGCAGCTGATCAGATTACTCCAGCTGTCCCATGGGAGTAGGAAGAGATGCAACTGGACATTCCCAGCAATGTCCAGGTAGGATGAGTTTAGGGGGGTGTTTCTAAAATAAGGCTAATCAGCTCTGAAGGATGCTGACTGAGAAGACAGGGGAGTCTGCAGNCCCCCCCCCCCCCCCCCCCACTAACTAGCATTTTAGCCACGCTCACACATCAGTCGTGCTGTGTACACGTGTTGCACTGATGCACCAAGGGGGGATGTGACTCCAGCTGCCTCACAGGGAGGTGGGGAGCTCTTCAGGATGATCCCTGCAGCCCTCTTTGCTGTAGGCAGACAGGCTGACATGATTACACTGCCAAGGCACAGTCACCTCCTTCCTGCAGAACAAAAAGGGTCATTTTTGCCTCTGCTGACATCAGAAGGCATGTGGAGGGTGCAAGCAGGGAGGATCCAGCAAACAGCTTCTTGGAAAGCATCCTTGTAAATACCATGGACACCCACTCCAGCAGCTCCACTTCTAGGGGCATTCAACACACCCACCCTGCTGGGCCAGAAAGAGACAACCTTGGCTGGGAGGCTGACAGCCTAAGAGGAGGGACGTGACCTGCTCTGAGGGCAGCCTGATGTTCTCCCTCTAACACAGAGCTGACAGGGGCCAAACAAGAACCTTCTGCACCACGTTTAGGGGAGATTTTTCCAGCCCCTGAGCACAGCAGTTTGTCACCACTCAAGAGTTTAGATTTGGTGCCCGTGTTTGTCCCATGATCGTGCATTTGGATGTTGGAAGCACATTGAAAATGCAAATAGAGGCAGATCCTAGAGCAGCTGAATGTCATCCCTCGATGTCTTTATCTACAATCAAATCCAGCTTCATTTGAATGTCCTCCTTGGGCTGGGGCTCAGCAATAATTTTCGCTGGTATAAATACACTTACAATCTGCGTATACATATTTATGCTGTTCCAACAGGAAATAAAAAGTCATCAATAAAGCATATTATTCCTACAACTACAGCAATAACACGAGCAGCAACAGCAGGCACAGGGAAAAAAAAAAAAGACCATCTCTCTGGGGCTTTGGCAGAGCACGGGTGCTGCATTCAGCCCTGTGTGGTATTAGTTCTGGGAGACAGAGCATCCTGCTTGAAATACCGGACTGGAGAAGTGGAATTGTAGCAGCTTTGTAAATGCTGGCCTCCTTGTGCCATCACTTTCACCAAGTGCTGGGCATGGCACGTGATGTGGGTGTTTCAGCCAGTCCCTGTGTGTTTCCATCAGCCTGGCAGGTCCTGCCTGGGGAGCCGTGGAAGAGAGCAAACAGCACGGGAAAGGATGACCCCTGATCCCTCCAGCTGAGCTCTGCCACAGCATTTCAACAGCCACGGATGAATCCCTCTTCAGACAGCAGAGGATTGCAGTGCCCACACAGCTGAGGCTCCTGGGGCTGTTTCCTACCCAGAAAGGGGCACAAAGGTCCTTTCCACATTGAGGGGGTGCAGCGTTTGGTCTGGGCTCTGCTCTCTGGCAGGTGGCAAAGAGCCCTGGCTGATGTGTACGTGTTTGCTGTGCATTCCAATGCCCAATTCCAGGGAGGAGAGGAACAGGCTGGGTCAGTCTGTCAGAGCAAAGATCAGCTTTTACATCTATCAGGATTTTCTCTGGTCTCCTCCTCCTCTGCCCGTTTTATTTCTCCCTGCGCTAACTCGGTCAGCGTTGGCAGGCAGAGATGGGAACCAGATGGGCTCCTTGCCCTTCAGATGGGTCTGGAGATCATTCCCCAGCACAGCTGAGAAAAAGGATTTGTGTGTCAAGAGCTCCCGAGACCTCAAGCCCTTTGCTCTCCTGCAGATCTCCTGCATGACAATGGGTAAATTTCCTTTGGCCATGTAGTACAGATGGACCTGGGCTGCTTTGCCCAGACTGATTTTGGCCACTGTGAAGCATTTTGGATGCCTCATTGCTCCGTCACATGAGGGTGATGATACAGCTTTTCCCTCACTCTTTCCTCCCATCAATTATTAGATTTTATGTGTTGTTGCATAGCAGAGAAATGCCCTTTATGCTACAGAGAATCACAGACTGGTTTGGGTTGAAGGGACCTTTCATGATCCTCTGGTCCAACCCCCTGCAGGGAGCAGGGAATCTGCACCCAGAGCAGGGTGCTCAGAGCCCCCCCAACCTCTCCGGGATGGTGCCAGGGCTGGGGCAGTCACCACCTCTCTGGGCAGCCTGGGCCAGGCTCTGCCACCCTCAGCACCAAAAATCTCTCCCTTCTCTCCAGCCTCGATCTCCCTCTTTGAGTTTAAAATTGTCATCCCTTGTCCTGTAACAGGCCCTGCTCTCTTTGCACCTGGAAAATATGGACACAGCCCTGCTCAGACTGAGATCTTTGGTTAAAAAAAAAAAAAAAGGCTATTTTCTCCTGCTGATCCCTGCAGCCCCAGCAGGCCCTGATCTTCATCAAGACTCCAGCTTCTGGCATAATTGACTTACAGCTTAATGTACTGAATGCAGGATACTGGACTCCAGCTCAAGTGGAATATATTGTAATGCATTAAGTGTTTCTCTTCAGATAAATAGCTGAAGAAGATGTGTTTCCATTATTTGTGCATGCTCTCATACAGAAATGGCAGAAGGCCTGGGAGAGGATTACATTCTTTTTAAATTCAATAAACAAATGTATAATGATATTTTCTGGAACCATCCTGTAGAAAAGAGCAGAGATTTGCCTCCCTAAACTCCAATGCTGGTAAGAAACACCCAGACAAAAAAAAAAGGCATTTTTTTTCTCCAAGCTTCAAGGCAAGAAGATAGTTTTATTCTCTCCTCCTGAACAGCAGCTCTGGGTGAAGCCCAGAAGTCCCACTGGTCTGGGATCCTTCACTGGGGTCCAAATGCCTTTGCTCCAAGGACAAAGCAGAAGGTCCCCATTTGAATTTGGCCCCCCACCAGCTCTGGGCAGGCTGTGTTCTCAGCAGAGCAGTCCATGGTTAGGATCATGAAGAGGCAACAGGGACTGATTCCTGCATCAGGAGAATTGAATTAAGCCTGCTGCTTAACTACACAGTTCTGAACACTCTAAATATAGGTTGTGCTTTATGGAGGGAGAAGAGGCAGAGAGAGATCCTCTAGTGAGAGACAGAGCAGAGATTTCAGCAGCACGGCCTCTGGAGCAGCAGTGCATCCAGCTGCCAGAGGCATCTCCAAAACCAACTGCTTCTTGGTGGGAGAGAAGAAGACAGTCAACCATGATCATCTGCCTGGTGCCCAGATATATTCATGAGCATCTGTCCCTTGCCTCTGCTGGAAAAGGCCTGGCTGGCCTTAGGAAAGAAGGGAAAACCCTCTTCATGATGCTCCCATGGGAAATTGTGTGACATTTCAGTTTAAACCTCATGTTCTTGGGGTCTCCTGGAGAAAAACTTCATGGCACACCCTTGGTCTGCCCTTTTCTGTTCCATACAGGAGCTTGAAGGTCCTGCCTGCCTCTGCCTGCAGCAGAAGTGTGCTGGTGCTCCCCCCAACCCCCCACCAGTGCTGCCTGCAAAGCACTTAGAGATGAATGCCAAAGGTGAGGGAATTGCAGTCTCTGGAAGCTTTCCTATATACTTTCAAATCCTGGAGAAGATCAGAGCAGCAGCACTGCCACCACTTTGAAATCCCTCCTGTGTCATCCCAGGGCAGCAGGGGCAGGGGGATGGCCTCACAACCAAGGGGAAGCAGAGCACTGGACTCAGCAGACTGGCTTTTCTGTGGCAAACACCTTTCTTTTTTTCCTTCAGATCTTTCACCATAATAAAGTAATGCAATTCAATAGAAACCCAATTCANGTGTTTCCCCTCAACCTCTTGTGCTCCAACTGACTCCCATTGCCTCTTGTCCTGGCACTGGATGACACTGAGCAGAGTCTGGCTCCATCCTCCCTACACTGCCCTGAACATCTTGACAGACACTGCTGAGCTCCCCCCTCAGTCTCCTCTTCTCCAGGCTAAAGATCCCAGCTCTCTCAGCCTCTCCTCAGCAGGGAGATGCTCCACTCCCTTCAGCATCTTGGTGGCTCTGAGCTGGACTCTCTCAGTCAGTTCACAAGCCCTGTGGCCATCACCCTCAGGTACCACCCAAGAACTGAGCCATGCAGTGGCCAGAGGATTTATGTGAGGACATCAGGAGAGTCTGTTGCAGAGCACGAGCTTTTTGCCCATGTTAACCTACTACACAGGTTTGTGCTTTCATGCAACCAGCCCATCTCTGAGCACAGCTGCTGCCTTCCCTGAGAGCTCATTTAGGAGCAGTAATTTTCCCCCTGAACAACAGACAGATGTATTTTCCTTGCGGTTATGATCACACTTGTAGGTGATGGTAATAAAACAGCCATGGTTGTATTTCAGCTGGCTGAGAATCAGGAGAAAATACCCAAAATGAGACATAGCTGCCTCTTGTGCAAGTCTTCTGGGAACAGGCTCCAGGTGAGACAGCAGTGAATTCCCACATCTGGCAGGGGTTTTGCTGACAGACAGGCTGGCCCTTGCCAGAGCACCCCAGGAACTGGTTGTGGTGGTGAACTGGGGGCCACAGCAGAGTGATAGTGAACTGGGGGCCACAGAAGAGTGATGGTGAACTGGGGGTCACAGCAGAGTGATGATGGTGAACTGGGGGCCACAGCAGAGTGATGATGAACTGGGGGTCACAGCAGAGTGATGGTGGTGAACTGGGGGCCACAGCAGAGTGATGATGAACTGGGGGCCACAGCAGAGTGATGGGTTTCAGTGCATGCACAGCTTCTTCAGACTGTTGTGCTGAAGCTGGCAGCATCACCTTGGTAAAAATTAATTTATACAAAACCTTAGCATTCCCCTGACAGGGGTGAGGGCAGCAAGGATGAAAGCTGGAGCTGTGCTACCTGCCTTGTATTAGGATTAACTAACTGTGGAAGGACAATAACCCATGGTAACAGAAAAGTCCTTAGCACACTACTGAGGGTTGCAAGGCTGACCATCACACTCCTCACAGGGCATCACAACAGGCTCAAGGTCCCCATCCTGACCTCCCAGGCAATCCAGGTTGCAAATGCTTAAAAGCCCAGCTAACATCTGGGATGGTGAATGGGGCTGATAGAGAACTCCTTGGTCACACCAGTAAAGGCAGAGAGTCTCTGTGAAGGAAACAAGTTTTCTCAGGGGAAGAGAGGCTGAAAAACAAGCTCTCTGTCAACATGGGACCAATGCAGACCTCCCTTGACCTCAGTCCAAAGAGGAGAGACATTTACCCAACACACTTTCTATACTCCAAAGGTAGCACAACCACTACAGCTCAAATAAGCTGCAAAAAAAGCAACTCATAAAAAATGAAATAAAGCTTAAAAATGCCTGGAGAACAGCTCTGGAGAGACTTTACATGGTCCTCACCAGGGAAAAATGAGGAAACTGAAGTCATCTCCTTTTTTTTTTCTGCCTCTCACAAATAAATCCTACAAAGGAATGAATTTGGGAGAGGAGCAGTTTCCCTAAACTTTGAAGTTGTTCACAGAGAGATTTTTGTCATTTCCAACAGTGGATGTGGTAACTGGAGAAGCAGAGCAGAGACTGGTGAAGCTGCAGCCATGCCCTGGCAGTGCAGGAAGGGGGTTTAGGGCTACAGTGGAGCTTGTCCAGCAGGAGCCAGGACAGGCCACCCTTCCCACAGTGCACCCTCCTGACCACAGCATCTCTAAAGCAGCTGAGGCAGTGACAGCTTTCAAAGGGGGGAAGGAAGCCCTCCCTGTAATCCTCCAGCTAAGCTCTCACATCCAACCCCTTTAGCAAAGGCCATCTCCACACCATCTGCTAGACAGCAGCTAAATCTGTGCCCAAACACCTTCCTTTGCTCAGCCCTCAGAGGATTCAGGAGCTGTCAGAGGACAGAGAGAAGTCCTGGTGCAAACCTGCAACCTCTCACCTTATCCCTAAGAGTGCTTGACAACATTTTAAAATATATTGATCTGTGAAATTGGGCTTATTTGGAGCAACATCTGAGGCAGAACAGGCTCCTTCTTTCCCTCTTTCTCAACCCTTTGTCTCTGCAGGCAGAGCTGAGCAAGCTCTCATTGCTTCCTCCCTTTTTTAGGCTCTTATCCCATCCATAACTGAGCTTCAGTCTGTCCCCAGAGCCCCAGTGGCAGTGGCAGCCTGGGCACCTCTCCCTCCTCCTGCCAGGGTCTGCATGGAAACCCTGTGCAGCAAAATACAAGCTGAGAACCAGGAGAGCTGTTCTTAGAGGAGCATGGCTGGGCTTGAAGAGTGGGTTTGCTGTGATGTAAGTTAGAGAAAAAAACCCACACCAAAACAGAGAAGAAGAGCAGGGGTGTCTCAGTCAGATCTCAGCACCCAGAGGGATCAAGAATCCTCAGAGCAGGACCTGCTGAGAATGAAGAATCCAACAGCAGGTTAAAAAACCTCAGAGCCTGTGGCTTTTTTTCTGCTTGTCTTTCCTTCCCAAGCTTTGCCTGGTTTGACTCGTGGGATATTGCACCTCTGACAGCCCAGACCCAGGTACAAAAGAGCCAGTCCTGTGCTGTTCTCACAGGTTATGCCTTGGGCTGGATCATCCTTAAAAGCATGTTAAGTTTAAGTCAAAATGTATTCCAGTTTCCCAAGCAGCTGTGTGTCATGAATGACATCAAGTGATCAGAGGAGAATCTCCACCTTACTGGGAGCAAAAGGAGTGTTTTAAAGGTTGTCTCTTCAGCTCACCATGAGCTAAAGGTTTGGGGTTGGAAGCTGAAAAATCTGGTTCTCTGTGTTATACTTTGTATCACCCTCACACATATTAGCCACACTTAATGTCATCTGTCAGAGCAGGGTCATCAAACCCACAACAGCCTCCATACTACTGAGCAATTTCCCTCTCAAGTTCTCCCTGGGAAACCCAGAGAAGTTATGAACAGTGCATTTAGGCTGAGGGATAGTCTCTTCCAGCCAAAGCTTAATCTCAGTGCAGGACACATAAGAAATAACATCAATAAAAGCAATTTTTCTCCCTTTCCGCATTACTGAAACAGCAGAGATCACGCTATCAAATCGACGTGCCAACCCCGGCCAGAAAGTTGAGAGGGGGAGAGAGGAGAAGGAGATTAAAAGGGAGAAAACCTGGAAGTATTTCTGCTGAATTTGCTGTAAAAAGGCATCAAAGTAAATTGCAGTGAGCCCACATCTTCAACACCTTTCAGATCCCCCAAGGTCACAGTCACTGCAGCCAGAAGCCAAACGGGCAGGGAGGATTTCATTAGAAAGCACAAAGCTGCTCCTTAGAAAGCCTGGGTTTGCTCCTGGACTATGCAATTTGTTTTATCAGGCTGAATTCCCTCTGCCTGTGTCACATCAGGTGCTGCTGAGTTCCCTTTGCCATGGGGTAGATAGTGCCATGAGGAGCTCTGGAATTACAGCTCGGTAACTCCATGGCTGAAGGAGCTTCCCCATGTACCTGCAACCAGGGGAACAGAACTTTGCTATCAATATGACACCTACCAACGTGAGTTGACCTCCTTGAAAGAGCCCCAATGATGACCCAAAGTGTTGTCTCACTGACCCCAGTCTGCCTAGATCAGGGGACTGGAGCCCATTGCTGAAGGCAACGGTGGCAGCTTCTGCTACTGGTTGCTCCAGTGCCTGCAGGACTCACCCCAGGATGTGTCCCTGGGAAGGCACCACTGCAGACCAGACAAGGAGAGGGGATTTGGGGACTGCTGATGAATTCTGGCACAAACAGCAGAGAACAGATCACAGCATGAGCATCCAAGGAGCACTTCAAGGGCAGGGCTGCAGAAGGCACAGCTGACGTAAGACATCAGGCAGCCAGCAGGCTCTGCCCACACCATCTGCCTGCTCCCTGCCTACCCAGGCCAGGAGAAACAACCCATCTTCTGCCACTGGCACCTTAGGGTGCCAACGGGATGGCTGGAGGCAACCGTGCCCTGAGCAGGGCTGACAACAGGCTGTGCTTCTGGTCCAGCTGGGAGCAGGGAGAGCAGGGGAACCTCCCACCCCTCAGCCTCCACTGAGCTGATTTGTCAGAGGAAATTACAAAATTAATCTGTGTTGTGAGGAAAGGGTGTTCAAGACAAGAATGAACTAATCTGGGCGGGGATACATTGCTGTAGTTGTATCTGCAGAGGGAGCTGAAAGGCCACTGATGGTCAGCCCTGGTTCAAGTAGCTCTTCTGCCCTTCTAGAGCATGTTTGGTGCTTCCAAGACCTGCAAAACCAAAGGCATGTCCTAAATCCAGTGACATCAGTGGGTGTCTCCATCCAGCACTTCTCAGATGGAGGAATCCCATTGACTCCCACTGATTTCCATGCTGAAATCCCCTAGAGCCAGGGCTGGGTCTGGAATCTGCAGCACATGGGGCATTTTCTAGTTGAGTCAAGAATCTCTTCATCCTGTAAGGGAATGGGAAAGGAAAATGGGAGTGGGAAAGGAAGAGTGTGGTGTGGAAACATGCCTGGGCTACACAGCACATCTGCAGCATGGCCAGGGATGGAGACAGGCAACTTGGCATGGATGGACTTGCCATTCCCTTGGTATCCTCTTGTGATCATTGCTGGAGTTAGGCCAACCAGACCCCTGCTGAGCCCTAGGCAGAGCATTGCTAACCCCAACCAGCATTACACTGAATATATTCCTGACAAGCCCCCAGAGCCACTGGTTTAGTTTACAGGCTAGAAACATTACTGTGGGATGCTTTCTCCATCCCACTTGGCCCCAGCTTGATCATTGTCACCAGCAGCACAGAATCCCCTCCCTGTCACACCCACGGTGGGAGTTGTCTCTGACAAGTGCTCTCCAGGAAACATAAAGCAGAAAGCCCCTGAGTTTCTTTGATTTTTTTTCTCCCCTGCTCCAGACGGGACAGATTTGTGTCATGCTAAAATCCAGTTAAGTCAGCCAGCATCACTAAACCCCCTGAGCCCAACTAATTGATGTCACCATCTCACTAAGCAACCCGTCAGCTCTCTCCTGTGGTTTCTGCTCCATGGGTTAGGACAGGGTGGTCATCAAAGCCCCTGCTCTGCTTTCCTCCTCTGCTCAGGGGGAGCACAGCCTTGGATGTGCACCATCGTGGGGACACCACGACTGACCCTGAGATCCCAGAAAAACTGTTTGAAGTGGGTAATTAGCTTTGATTAAAAGCCTTTTGCTGTGGCAGAGACTCCTGTAATTTGCCTGGAGGGGACAGAAAATGAGCGGAAGGAGCAGATGTTTGGATTTGCTCCTCACAGATGGGGTGGGATTTCAGCTGCTTTTTTTCTGCCTTGTCCTCCTCCCTGGTCCCAAGGCAACGTTGTCTCTGTGCTGCTCGCCTGCATCCTCTGCCCATCCCTCTCAGAAGGGCTGCAAGGAGAGGAAAAACTGAGGAAAACTGAGCTGAGAGGGGCACCAGTTACAGTGAGATAAATAGTCCCACCCTGCCTAAGGTATTAGGCTGCTCTTTGCACTGATCAGGGTCAATAATAGACCACAGAGGCCACAGAGCCACTCCTCCCAGGAGTGGAGGAGCATCCGTGATGTGGGGATGAGTGCTGAGCCCCTCATCCTGCTCTGCAACAGTGGGAGGGAAACTGAGGCAGAGCCTCTGTGCCACCAAATTGGAGGTAACATTGGCAAGTAACCTGACTGCAAGGCAAAGAAAACCAACCTCAGAATTTGGTATCTGTAGCTGGAAAAAAAAAAACAAAACACCAAAAAAACCCACATTAATTTTATTATTCCCATAGGCTCCCCTTGTGAGGTGCAGCCATTGGAGCCCTTGATATATTTTCCCCAAAATGCAGACCATAAAAGAAGAGCTGCAGAAGTTAACAACAAATCCAATTCTGTGGTGCTGCTGGGACCATCCCTGCGAGAGGAGATAATTCAGTCATTTCCCTGCTCTTGCTCCCAAATTAAAATGAATTGATTCCTCCAGCGTCAACTTGTTTATCATGTCTGCAGGCTGTCAATACCAGGCAAGTTCCTCAGGTCCTCTGAGTTCCTCCTACTTTGAGACACTGGCTCTGTCTTGGAGATAGCCTCCTTGCAACGGCCAAAATAATCCCTCTGCACTCTGAATATATTCAAATTTCTCCTTGCAGGTGCATCCCAAAACTCCCTGCTGCTGAAGGCTTTCTGACCTTGCACCAAACCAGGTCCCAGCAAGGAAGCAGGTCATCCCCCAGGGAACACAAGCAGCTAAAAAGAGCATCAGTTTCATGTGGTGAGGACCAGTGGAGTGATCAGGAAAGGGGAGAGAATGGGGAAGAGCATGAGGTGGAGACAAATCTGCTCTGCACCACAGCACAGTGTTACCTGGGGATGTTCTTATTAAAGGGGGCTTGTTTACTTGGGTTTTCTTTTTCCATTGGAGAACACAGACTCACTGATGCTAAAACTTTTCATGGGAGCACAGCAGCCTAGGCAAAATCCTTGCACACAGCCAGTAAGCTGGTAAACCAAGAGGGTTCCTCCAGCTGCTGGAGAGCCTGGTTGAACCCTCAGCACTGCTGGAGCTGCAGTGGGGATTCAAACAGGCATTTTTACACCCCACTGAGCAAACCATCGACTTGGAATAGCAAGTTCCTCGGGAACAAAACACTTCAAAAGGATTTGGGGGTCATCCAGAGGCAGAACAGACCCAGGACAGTAGCACTTTAAAGTGTAGCTGGTAGATGTGACCGCTGGGCAGATTTGGAAGGGCACGTGGCAGCCAGACTCCTGCTGAACCCAGTGGGAGCTGCTGGCTCTTGCTGTGTATTTAACCTCTGTTTTGGGAGGAAAGAAAATGTTTTGCTCTGAGCAGGCTGCTCATCCTATCATTTAGTTTGGGAAAAAAAGCTTCTTACTACCATCAAGCTGCCTGCAACCTACTCCATTCCTGGAAATGGAGGAAAGGACAAAACCTGACATTTTCTTGAATGACTTTTTAAAATAAGGTTTAGATTGGTAATTTTTTTTTTTCTTTAAATAACCTTTGTTTAATACCTTGACCCTCTTAAGAGTTACAAGACAGGACAAGGGGGGATGGTTTGAACTGAAAGAGGGAGATTGAGACTGGAGAGAAGGGAGAATTTTGCTGCTGAGGGTGGCAGAGCCTGGCCCAGGGTACCTAGAGAGGTGGTGGCTGCCCCAGCCCTGGCACCATCCCAGGGGAGGTTGGGGGGTCTCTGAGCACCCTGCTCTGGGTGCAGATATCCCTGCTCCCTGCAGGGGGGTTGAACTAGATGACTCCCTTCCAACACAAACCATTCTATGATACTAGGAAAAACCCCAGAGGGTGCTTTTCAGGTACCCTGGCCAGCACAGCCTCAAGGGATGGCTCACCCATGGAAACAATGTCCTCAGGGCTGAGCCCACAGAAAGAATCTTTATTCCATGAGGAGAAAGACCTTGTTCCCTGTTTAAATGAGCCTCTCTGAGCAGCAATTAAATGCAGATCCAACTGCTGGCAGGAAATGCCAAGGTGCCAGGATTCACCATCAGTAAGAGCTGCCCAGAGGCTGAGTTATCCCGTTAGTAGTGACAACCCTGGGATGGGTGCAACACCTTCAAAGTTTCCTGAGCAGGTCCCCAGAAGGACCCCCAGGGATGATTGGTGGTGCCCAGGGTTTATTCACCATGTGCTGTATCCCTATTTAAGAGGCAGGAGCAGTAAGTTCTTCCTCTACAAATCATTGCTGCCTCAGGGCATCCAGTAAATACTTCAAACACCTGTCCTTGTTCAGACTGGCTGCTGAGAAAACCTTTATTTACTGGTCCCTATTCCCATATTCTACTGGGAAGCTGCCCTTGGGCACATCATGGCTTTGTCTTTGTTTGACTTGCTTTCTCTTTGACTAAAGAACAAGAATGTCTTTTTATCTTGTCCCCCGTGATACTCATCCAAGGTTTATGAGATACAGCAGCCCCCAGCCTTCTGATTACACCTGGAATTCCACCCCAAGGAAAATCAGACAGGACTCCTTGCATAGACAAGCATTTTGCACACACTCAGCATCCTGGCCAAGGCAGATCTACTAAGGTACAAATATGCAGGCAAGGAGATGGATGTGAAGAAATCATTGGTAGGAGAAAGGGACTCAAAGCAGCATCTGGAAACAGCTGGTGGAGAGAGACAGCTGGTGGTGGGAGCAGCTCAGCTAGGTCTGAATGACAGTACCAGGGATGGGACAGACCTGTGACCCACCTGGGCTGACCCTGGTTCTCAGCCTCACCCAGCAGTGTATGAACAGAGCACTCATGGATCCATGATCCCCTTCCAGAATAAACTGGACCCCCAGCACATATGAGAGACTTTTTATGGTGGAAGCTGTGTTTCTCTCTTTGAGCCCTTCAGGCTTTTCCTCCTGCACCTTATGTGACTGGTTTTGAACTCAAAGCCATTCTCAGCCTCTGCAACATCCCGTGGCAAGGAGTTCCACCGGATAAGCTCTTCTTGAACAAGGAACAGTCTCCTGTTGTGTGCCTGAATTTCTTTCTTGTACTGGGACATGCACTAAGAACAACAGCCTCTTGTTCAGCTCCCCCCGTGCTCTGTCCCCTGCCCCAGCTCCTTTTCAATGCACACTTTGCACAGCAATGCCAGCAAAGAGGGTCACAAATCCCGTGCCAACATCCCCCTTCTCAGAGCAAAATCCCATCCAGGACAATGGATTATTGATCAGGGAAAGGGAGAGGAGGTGATGGTCAAACCCCACAGCCCCGTGGCACTTACAAACCCACCCACAGCTGCCAAGGTTTCCATTCACCCCCAGGTCCCCAGTCCATCTCCGGGTCGTTCCTTCCCCAGCAGCAGGTACAGAGGCTGCAAGATGGAAAGACAGAGACAGCAAAAGGCCAAGTGCTGGGTTGTGTTGTGCCAGCCCAGCTGGCAGAGCCCATGCTCAGTTGCAAGCTCGAGCTCCAGGTCATTCTTTCAACCAGTTGAAAGGTTATTATGGCTTTAGCAAAGATCAGAAATCAAGCTGCCGAGCTCTTGATCCCAAATTTCCAGATATATCAGTATAAAAGGGTTAATTAAGCATTGGTGACTATGGGTGAATAGATACATGGTGGCTGTCGAGCTCAATGGGGCAACAGGATTTTTCTAAAGAGGATTTTTCTGAACATGGATCTGCACCAGTTACTCAGAAAGAAAAAAAAAATATATCTTATAATATATGATATTATAATAATTATAAATAAATAATACTATATAAATAAATAAAAAAATTTATACTAAATAAATAAATAAATAAATAAGATAATTTAAATATAATATATGCCAGAAAATGTTTCCAATGAGCAGAGCACTGGAGGGCTTGGGGGGATCACTGCACCAAGTGCCTCTCAACACAGGGATGAGCAAAGCTCTGCAAAAACCACTGGTGTTTTTGCTCTGGCCTAGCACAGACAAATCGAGGCTGTGGATGCAAAAGCAAAACTGTTTCCACGCTCATTCTTCTGCTCTAAGTCAAACTTGCAGGAGCTGGCAACTCAGCAACACGTCCAGGGTCACTTCAGGCTTCTTGGAGCCTGGTGAAGGAGGCATTCAGATGCTGCTGTGGGGTTGGAGAGCTGGAGCACACTGACCCTTCCTCCAGCTCCCCAGACAGATTTGCTTCCTTCCCAGCTTTTGTCTCCAAACTGCAGGGCCAGGAGCTCTGGGATGTCTGCCACATGCCCAGGGCTCACAGCAGGATTTGTGCCCCCTCTGTCACCACAGACCACCCAGCCCAGGGGCAAAGGGAGTTTCTTGGGCTGACACTGAGCTCTTTGTGGATGAAAGGATGCAGCAGTGGGTTTCAAATGATCACAGGTAGACAGCTGCAGGTAGTTCAGCAATGTTGCAGTGATGATTTATTGAAGCTCCACGTTGTGCAAGGCATGGGTGTGTGTATTTGCATATGTCCAGAATAAAAGGGATTTTAAAAGAATCAAGACAAAGAGATTGATGGTTGAAACAAAAATTACTGTGTTATCTAAAGGAGATGTCTCAAGCAAGCCTGATCTTTTCCTTTTGGGGTTTTCAGGCAAGTTGTGCTTCCTCTTAAAAACCTCAGTGCAAACCTGAAATGCTCCAAAGTTTTTTCTGACCAGCTCCTTTGACACCTTGCAAACCAAATCCTTTGACTAAAGGGGCAAATCTCCTTAGTGCACAGACAGCTTTGTGCCCACAGGGCACTGCTCCTGCCACGAAGCCTCACACATCACCCACTCCCATCAGCTCCACTGGTCCCCTGACCTCAGACACCCATCCCCAGCTCCCTGCAAGATGAGGAGGTGGCTCTTGGTGGCTGGAGGTGCTGGTCTCCCCATGCTGACAGAGTTTCCACACAGCAGATGACTGCTCTGAGTGGATGAACCCATGGCTGGCTGGATCTCCAGAGGAACTTCTTGCTCAGCACTTCATTATAAAACTGATAAATAAAAGTAATTGCCACACAATTAGGTTTCCCATCTCCTCCAACTTCTTAATCACAGCAAGATTAATGATTGGCCCTCTTATTGTTTTCCTTGATGGGTTTCAGTTGTTCGTCTGTTCTTTTTGGAGCTGCTCTGAGATGAGAAAAGGCTTTGAAGTGACTTAAATGTGAAGATCTAGGCAGCAGTTTTGGTGAAGTTGCTTCATCTGAACAGTCAGCTTCATTTTCTCATCGGGGCCGGATGTTCCGAAGCCATTTAATTGCAATTTAATCTTCCTACTTTCTCCTCTAATATATTTCAATGCAGTTCACCAGGTTATATTTGCCAATTCATTAGCAGCCTCTCTGATATTTGACATTTTGCTTTAGGGAAATGCAGGTATGTGATCTTTAATATTTTGAGGATTTCTTAATGAGATTTCGGGGCTATGGGATGGGAATTCTGATTTTTTTAATTTAAATGTTTACTTCGGGGCAACTTTGGGGCATTTTTCTTGAATTCTCTGAAGACGTTTAGACCTGGGAGGAGGGAGAAATCAATCAAAAGCAGCAGCAACACTTGTAAGAGGAGAAACAGGCAGCTACATCTGAGCACACAAGGATTAAGAGTCAGGAAAGTTTCCTGCTTTAAAATCCCAAGCCTTTTTCCAGGATTTTGTTTCATTTTGGGGGTTTTTATCTCAAGAAGCACCCTGTGCTTTGCTGTAGGAGCTTCTCTGACAGATGATTTTGCTGCTATCACACCCAGCAGACAGGGAAAGCATCCCAACCATCCTGCCCACGTCCCCTATGTCCCATCCCTTTGCTAACAGAAGCCTTGGCAAAGGCCAGGTTGGGATGGGGGCTCCTTCTGGTTTGTTCTCACTCCAAAAGTCCTGTAGCCATTGCCACGAGTGGAACTGAGGGGTGGAAAACTGCCTTTTAATGAGGGCTCAGCAGCTGAAATCAGCTCCAGCCTTTTTGCCTGGTGCTCTCTGCTTCACCCCTTCTCCCCTGGCCCAGAGAGGAAATCATAAATATCCCAAACACACGTGTATGAAAGTAACCACTAAACCAGGCTTGTAAAGACACTGAAAAAAAAAATCCCAAGCCACCTAAAAGCACTTGAAGCTTTCTTTTTAATTCCCAGGCCTCCTGGCTCTCAGGGATCAGCACTCAATGCAGGAAACCTAAAACCTGCACAGGCAGAACCCATCATATCCTAACGGGCAAGAGCATTAAACTGGAGTTTGCTGGTGTGGTGCTTGGCACTGGATTCAGCTCCATTTCATGCCCCATTGTCTCTCTGGACAGCACAGAGTGCATCACTGAGAGCTGCTGGGGGGTGAGTTCTTGCACTCACGTTAAGTGATCATTATTCGAAATGCAGAGTCAAATATGCAAAAGTTTGGAAATACCAGAAATTAAAGCTGCCTTTACCTCCCTAATTAGGCCCCTGGTGAGCATGCATCAACTCTCAGCATTAATTACCTTCCTACAGCACTCCAGCTTCCTTTGCTATTACAGGGTTGGGTTGTTGTTTTTTTTTAACCACAAAATATTTATTTTCCTATTAACCTTTGCAGAGCTCACGTCCCTTTCTCACACAGCAATCCCTGCATGTGCCTCTCTGGCTGCAGAAAGAGGCCTGTGAGCTCCTGATGGAGCTTCTTGGGCAGGAGCCAGCTGATGAATCCAAACAGCCACTAAATGCCATCAGCACAACTGGCACCTGGAAGAGCAGTCAGAGATTCTGTCTGGCAGGAGGGCTGTTGCCTGTTATTTGTTCCAAAGCTGTTTCCACATAAAGAATGTTTAATTTTGCTGTCTCTTTTCCCAGGCAGCCTAAAGCAGAGGTTCCCTGGATATCCCAGCTGTGCCCACTGCTCCCAGACCATGCCATGCAGCTCAGCACAGCTCCCCAAGCACCCACAGAACCCAGCACCCAACACCCATGAAGCTGCTGTAGGGGGACCTGTGGCTCTGCCACTGCTTTTTGGACTGGAGAAACACCAGCAAATCCCAGAGATCCCAGTAAGGCCTCGTTAAATAGCAAATTTCCCAGTATCCTGGGTTACTTGCTGGCTGCACCTTACCCTGCTTAAGCCAAGGGGAGGAAAAGCATTGGCAGGATGAGCCTGTCATGGCTCTGTTTCTGGAGGGGCTGTCAGCAGTGGGAATTTGCCTTTGGGCAGGGTTGCAATGAGGTTTATTTGTTTATTAGCTGGAGGGATGAAAGGCAAAGCTGTTCTTGCAAGGACAGTGAAACTCTTCCAAGCAAATCCAGCCACCCAGCAGGTTATGCTAAACTGCACCCACTGATTTGGGCTGGATAAGCCTGGCAGGGAATGTTGTCTTGGGCTTAGGTCCTTCCATCAGCTCTATTCTCCACACTTGGTTGTAAGAGATCCCTAAACCAGGCATCTTCTTTGTGCTTTAAAACAATATAATTTATTTTTTTTTTCCTTATACATCAAGAGATGGAATTAACTGATGGCTGCAAAGCACTCCAAGAGGCAGGGAGGGATGTAGCTCCCAGTGATGCAGTAATTAAACTGGCCAGATAGAGAGGTTTATAACAGGATCGAACATGGCCGAGAGGTGACCTAGCACATGGAGAGCTCAGATCCTGCTCCCAGTGCCAACCAGCCCATGCTGAGATGGTGGGATGGGTGACACCAGGCTGGGCAGCACCTGGGCATCACCAGTGATGCCAAACTGAACCCAGAGGGAGAAAACAGAAATGTTTCTGCCAAAACAAAACGTCACATCGAGGCTCAATGAATCATTTCTAACTATAAATCCAGGGTCTGTGATGGTTTTAGTGCCCTCCCCCCCTTCATAACAGTACCTAGTGCTAGCCATATGCATTGGGTTATTGCTTCTGAAATGAAGCTTAACCTAATAACACTGTCAAAAGTGGAAACACTGTTTAGTCATTAATGGAATTCTAATCACAAAGTCATTAATTGAAAACCAATAACACTTTTCCATCCCAGTGACTTACTGCAATTGCTTGGGCCCAGGCTTGCAACTGCATCTCCTTTCCATGCTCAGCAGTGACCAGGTCCTGCACCTTTTATCATTTCATGTGCCTTTGGATCAGGGGATTTTCTGCTTGTTATTCCCTCTTAGGAAATTTAACAAGTCTACACAGGCTCTTTAAAACTAATGTTGCATGAAATACAGGGATAAACCAAAGCAGACAGCTTCGTAAGTACAAACATACCATCAAACTGCTCCCATCACCCAGCCTCTTCCTAGTGCTACATAAAACAGTTCAGTCTGGAGAAAACCCACCCCTGCCAATGCAGCAGAGCCAAGCAGGTATTGAATTCATTATTTAAATATGAGATTTATATGAAACCACGCTGTATCTGAACAAACTCCTGACAAGATTTGTTACCACCTAGTTGCCAGATTGAGGAATTGATGAAAATTGTTTTTTGGTTTTTTTTAATTGCAAGGATTCATTTATTATATTAATATATTTCATATATTTATATATATGGGGCTTCTCACCAATAGGAATTAGTGCCAAGAGACCTGCCTATGGATATGGGAACAGTCCTTTTTATACCTGTATCAGTACTGGAGAGAGGATTTTACAGTTGCTGCACATGAAACAGTGTAAAGATGCTGCACCATTAGTCCAGGTCCAGAGACATCATTGGCACTTTGCACTCTCCCCATTCCAAAAATCTACACCAGTGCAAAACACCAAGTTACAATGCCATGAAAATCTCACCCAAACTGAATGGGCATCTTCCAAACAGCTTCACTTTAAACTTCGCCCTCTTGAATTTATAGCTGGTGAAGTGTTTGAAAGTGTGACAACTCTTACTGTCACTCATTATCCAAACACATTTGTTCTATGAATTTTTAATTCTTTTTAAAGGCTTTTGTTTCGTGTTTGTTAACAATGTTGGCTGCTTGTGGCTGAAACCCTTCCCCTCCTCTCCTGCCTGCTGTCAGCTCTGAGCAGTGCCTGGCTTACACAAACAGGACCCTGGAGTGCTGCAAAGCCCTGAGGTTTGTCCAGTCTTATCTAGGGTGACAGAAATCTTGTTATGATCACAGAATCACAGACTGGTTTGGGTGGGATAGAGACCTTGCAAACCCATCCCATCCAACCCCCCTGCAGGGAGCAGGGCATCTGCACCCAGAGCAGGGTGCTCAGAGCCCCCCGAACCTCCCCTGGGATGGTGCCAGGGCTGGGGCAGCCACCACCTCTCTGGGCAGCCTGTTCTGATCACATGTGGGTCCTCATTTTTTTCAACTTTAATGTGTAAAGAAAAAATATCCACATTCAACTCAGTTCTGGACCATCTTTGCTCCTGTTCTGGGCTCTCCTACTCTGCTGGGTGATGATTGCTGACCTGAGTCTTGTCATTTTTAAACTAAACCAGAGTAGAAAAGTACACAGGGAGTGTTGTCTTGTGCTTAGAGTGAGGGAACCAGGTCCTTCCATCAGCTCCCCCAGAGGAAGGGGATGGGCTTGATTAATTTTTGTGAGCTCAAAGTATATTACTGATAATTCATCTACATATTGAAGAGATGTCTAGGATTTTGCAGAGAACCCAGAGCATACCACTTTCAACATTCAAACCCCAAGGTGTGTGCTGTCCCAGCCTCTAATCTTTGATGTCACTGGGTAATCTCATCCATATTTGACAAAGGGATAAGAATCCCCAAACTATGAACATCTTACACCACGCATCAGAAGAGGAGAGGTGAAGAACAGAAAGAACAGATCCAGTTTTACCTCCCAAAAATAAGTAAACATTTACAATTCTTGCCATGTGGAAAAGTCATCTCGGTCCATAGATTTCTTTCCTATACCATTACTCATCTCATGAATCCACTAACGTGCCTCATACATCTTCTACCTTGCCTTGCCAAAGGCATTTACAGCTCACTGGGGTGACACGGGCTGCCCCAAATCTGCTTGGAAGGTTGTGAAACTTTTCAAGTGTGCACATGTAACATGAACATGCCTTAGCACCCTGGGAAAGCAGCTCTGTAAACTCTTCCTGGAGACTAAACTGATGTCTCGAGATATCAGGGGAATTTCCTTGCAGCTCTGCGCCCAGACTTGTTTTGGCTGAGAAAGTGTCAAAGATTGTCATGTCCTTGTCTTTCTAGATTAGAGGCTTTTGATCGCCTCTGCTTTCAGAAACTGCTCCCAGCAGAGACAGAGCTTCACAGAGAACCAGGGCACTGCAATTAAATTAGAGGAGGTTGGTGTTGTCTTAAAGCCTAGAGCCTTTCTGACCCCCTGGCTCCTGACAGATCCCCCCCCAAGCCACCCATGACC
>VYZU01026638.1:0-11106 GCA_013401355.1 Ceyx cyanopectus | reverse complement strand
TTTACCAGTTTTCTCAGATAAAACTTCTCTGCAGTTCTAGAAAATTTTTTTCATAAAAAAAAAAAAAAAAGAATGGAAAATACATTTTTATCTAATATCTATATTTTTTCAAGAATTTCATCTCTGATAACATTGCTATGGGAAGGTCCACACCCCTGGAGACTTCACTGCCCTGAAATTTGGGGACCAATCTGGTATAGTGTACATTTTACCACTTTCACAAATAATCTAATACATTCTCTAATAATAAATAATCTAATAAACTTTGCTTGAAAACAGAGAATGAAATCTGAAATACAATGATAGAATTATGAAATTAAATATTGCTGAAATTCAGTATTTTTTTAAAATTATTTTTGTGTGGCTTATCAGAAACATTTGATTTCACCCTGAACTGAAACAATAAATAAATTCTCAGATGTCAGCATTTCTTACAAAAATGATATTGTATATCTTATCTGGTCTTGTCTAATAGGATTTTCTTAGCACTGTTCTTGAGGTTTTTCTTCTTTATAAGATAGCAATAATACCTCCATAAATACTTTGATTTTTCTCTCTTCATTACATTTCTTTTAACATGTTGATTATCAGCTTAATAATTAGCATTATTGTGTTCCATATAATGAAACAACCAATGTCATCTTATTGGAGAATCTGGTTTACCCTTTATGCTTTTTGTTTTATATTAAAGCATTGTTTAAAAGTTACAAAGCCATTCAGTCCCTCTAGTCCTGCACAAAACACAACTAACAAAGTTAAATTGAGTTGCTCAGGGCATTTCCCAGAACTTTTGTACATCTAAATCACTTAGGTTTGTATGATGTGAAAATTTGTATGAGGCTTGGAGTAAGGACCTGCAACTCCTATTTACAGCACTAATCTATCCACAGTGCCTTTAATCATTTTGGTGTGTAAATACAGAAGACCAAGTAGCCTTTCTGTGAGAAAATCGTGCTTCCTTTAGCTACTTTTATATGACTGATATAGAAAAATGGCTGACATCACTGTACAACAGGTAGAAGCATACAAAAATGTCCAGTCACTGGGCTGGTTAATACACTCAAAAAGAAGGAAGAAACCCTAACAGTTGTCCTCACTAAACCAATTGTGGGGTTTTTTTCTTGTTCACTCTGTTTATTCCCTAACTTTGAATTCCAACTTTTTCTGTGCTTGCCTTTCAGACTATTTTAGATAAGGGCTTAGATGTAGCTTTCTTCATTTTGCAGGGTTGCCAAAAAAAAAAAAAAAAATAAAATAATTTTTTTTTAAATCTGAAGAATTTGTATCAACATCTCAACAGACACCCTAATTAGCAATAGACCATTTGTGAGTTATAAGTTTTTACATTGAGTGAAATGAGAAGAATGAAGTTATTATTGCTGTTATTTCATTTTTCTTCCACTTTCAATGTATTCTTTAATAAAATCCTAAACAAGATGCAGACATGCACTAGTCTGTCATGCTACTGTTATGTTGCCAAACAGGTAGTATGAATTTCCCTCAGCAAGCTATAAAAAGTGCAGAAGTCAATGAAGCAGGATTTATGGTTAGAGAAAGAGATTACAGAATGAGACTTAAGCACATGCTTAACTGCTGTGCTGAGCTAAGGCATATGTGGGCACACTGATAACTTTAACATTTACAAAATCCTTCATGATATCAAAACACCATTAACCCTAAAATGGTTATATCAAATGACATCGTGATTCCAGCAGCCTATTACCTGAGCTTTTATTTTTTAATAGAACTGCTTTCTTACTGTCTTATTTCATACCTTGTAAAGGTGTTGGTTTCTACCATTTTACTTCATAGATCATTTAGATTACCAAATTTTGTCATGACAACTTAGTTCTGCATGACAGAACTGTATTTATATTCCTAAGGTATAGATAATGAACTTCAAATAATGTGGAAAAGATGCATGTTAGTGTTGAAACTACTGTCATTATGAGGACAATAAGATAAAATATTAAAAGGAATATACTTACTGAGTAATTCTCTGGACATGGCACATGTCATTATTTTTTAGATCTGATTTTAAAACAGACTATAGATGCAGTCCAGAAGCAGTTTTTCATGCCATGCCTGGTTACAGTTATCATAATATAGCAAGTTAAAGTGGAGAAAGTGGTATAATTACATGCATGGCTTTTCAGCTCTAAGCTACTGACTCATATCCAGGTCAGATAACTAATAGCAGGAATTCATTATTGGGAATTATAACTTATTTTGATACTGTTCATGACAAATAATTTTAAAAAGTAAAATATTTATCTAAGATAACATGTGAAGAGAAAGCCTCCAATATTCTTCAGTAGGGTTATTTTAAAAATATATGACCAGACCATCTTGCATCAAGATTCACACACAAACTCCCTGATCCTCCCTAATCCTTGAGCTGTTCTTCAAGATGAGCTAGTCCTTATGGTGCTGCCAATGGATCTGCAAGGCATCAGGTCTCAGTAGTAGCTGTCGGCTGGATTCCAGCCTGACATCTCCATAGGCCTTTCCTTTCCAAAGCTTGCAGACTTAGGCTGGAATCCAGTTAGAGACACAGCTATATGTGACCAGAGTCCTGGGAAATGGGTCCATTGACTCTATGTGTAAAGAAGATCTAGCCATAAAATACTGCCTTTAAAGAAAACAAAAACAAGCAAACAAACAAAAATACAATACAAAACACACACAAAAAAAATACAAAAAACAGACACACACACAAAAATGACCAAAAAAATAATTTCACACATTAATAATAACTGTTATTGATTTGCCAGCACAGTCTGTGTTGTCTGTATATTTAACTACTCAATTGAAGAACTATGAAGTGTAAGAAGATGTATGAGAGAATCAGACATGGCTGAGGTGAGAAGGTGCCTTTGAAGACTGTCTAATCCAACTCCCCTGATTAAGCACAGTCACAGCACATTGCTTAAAACCCTCAGGTTTTGAGTATCTCCAAAGTTGGAGAGTAAACCTCTCTAAACACCCTCACAGTGCAAAAAGTGTTTTGGTGTTTTTTGTTTGGTATGTCCACATCTCGTACCAAACACAGGATTCCAGATGTGTCTCAACAATGCTGAGAAGAGGAAGGATCACCTCTCTTAACCTGATGGCACTATTTTCCTGCTAGAATGCTTCATGAGGTGCTGGTGGCCTTTGCTGCAAGGGCTCATTGCTATTTGATGGTCCACTCAGTGTCCACCAGGACCCCAGGTCCTTTTCAAACAGTCAACTTTGCAGCCTGTTCCTTCACAGGTGCAGGACTTTCTACCTCCCCTTGTTGTACTTTATGGAGTCTGTGTCTCCATCCTGTCAAGGTGTCTCTGAATAGCAGATATTGGGGTGGTTCAGGGACAAGGATGTACAAAGGCAACCAACTCTAGGTGGCCCTACTTGAGTAGGGAGGGTTGACTAGCTGACCTGCAGAGATCCCTTCTAGCCTCAGCCGTCTGGTTATTCCATGAAATGTGAGTCTTCTTTCAATTATCTGCACGCAGACCTTCAATTCATCCTGTTTCTTCCCCATGATGCCCCAATACTTGAGAGAGGCACCCTCTGACACTGATTCCCCAGAAAGAATGAAAGCTTCTCGCTTTCATTAGCTCTGATGCTACATAGGCTGCTGACCTCCTGCAGCTCCTTCGCTTAGCAATGCAGGCCATCCACCAGTGCCCACCTCCTGGTGCAGGGAGGGAGACCACCTCCCACTGCCCCAGCCTCAGCAAGGTGTCCCAGGCATCCCAGCAACCTCAGCACCAGAGAGCTGTGTCTGAGAAACTCCCCTTTATCTCTCAAGGCACTTCTGTACAACATCTGGACAGACGATCACACACATATACCCCTAATGGCAATTCAGACTGGCACAAAAACAGCAAGAAAGGAAGAGTCATAAAAGGCAGATCTGAAAGGTGCTTTCAGCATCCGAGTAGTTTTTCCCACAAACCATTTGCCAACATCCTGACACACAAACACTTCTATATTTATGCTGTATGTGATTTATATCTTGCCAATTGCAATATATATCTCTTTAGGGATGGCTGCTATCCATACTGGCACCAGCAAAGAGCTCACAATATTTCTGCTCTTCAGAGATTAAAAAGAAAATAACTATGTGATGTATCAAAGAGAGGTAACAAAAGCTGGATACATGTCAACAGAAGCCTTTTAGCACTAAATACCAACAAGGTACCTGATATGCAGATCATTCTGAAATTCATCACTTTTGAAGATAAAGCATGCAATTAGAAGGTTTTTCTTCTTTTTATGGGGTGATTTATATGTTATAAAATGCTTTCCTTAATAAGACATTTGTAAATGCTTTTTTTCTTAAGGGATTTTACAGCTAAAACACTGTGCCACTAATCCACACCTATCATTTTCCTGTTTCCTTCATCAGTCTGCCTCTCTGGAGACTTTTGAGACCTGTCTGGATGCATTTGTGAGTGGTCTTGCCTAGTTTTATCCTGGTTTGGCAGGGGGGTCGGACTCAATGATCTTTGGAGCCCCCTTCCAACCCCTAACATTCTGTGATTCTGTGATCCATCAGGTTAGTGCCCTTGTTGCTGTGGGCACATTATGTGTTCCAATGCAGAGACAGAGGCAGTCTGTACCCACCAGAATGTCACCACAATATCATGAGGACAGAGCCTTATACATGTGTAAAAAAAATGGAATTCCTCATTTCACAGGGAATTAGAGATGGTCAAGATTTTTCATGCTTTTGTTGGAAAATAACAACTCATCAATATCAAACTTATTTTTAGGAAGAATCTTTGAGAGTCTCCTTATTTGGGGAAGATGCTTGAAGTATTTTAATTGATTACATTAAAACTCACGATCTCTTTGCAGACTGCATTCAAAAGGAAAACACATACAGAAAGTTAAGTTACCCAGTAAGGCACACTCTGTTTGACTGCAATGCTATTTAAGTAACGTGCCCCACATTATTTAAACACAATCCTTCCTTGGATTGGGCTACTTTCCAGCAGGAAGACAAAAGTAATGGGAGTGGGTGGAAATACTAGCAAGAAGACTAACAGCTCTCGCTCTGAGTGCTTTGGGTTTGTATTCTGCTTTCTAAAGATACTTGCTACAGATACGGTTGATTTGGCTAGTTTGCAAAAACTGTGGGCTAGTTTCACACCTCCTTCTTCTGTGTAGAAAACAACCAGCACTGAGAACACTGCAGGATTAACGTAGAGAAAATGTAGAGAAACCCTGAATACAGCATCACTGTGTGGTTTCATGATTATGAGCCTTATGGGGGACAGATTTACAGGAGCGATCCTTGACTATCAACAGCCATAAGCATATGTTGGATAAAACACTCAACTTGAGATGGTACAAGGACTAAAATCACTCTTTTCCCTCTACCAGAGCCAAGTTCATGTCCTGGCCACTAACTTGCATAGTGATACATGCAGCCCTTTGCCCTTTCCAAGCTAGTGAATCCTGGATCCTTAACTGCACTGCCTCAAAGTTCCCTGTCAATAAAGTGCTGCCACCTTTTTATCCATTCTTTTTGTCCATCCTCCTGGATCATGCCCCAGAAAGAGTCCAAAGAAAGTCAGCATTTTCAGTGCCTCAAGCAACAGATCAAACCAGTGGGAGCTAAGGTAAGGTGGTCTACTCAGAGAAGCAGCTACCACTGCATTTTGCAAGGGTCCTGTGTGATGTTGGGCACTTGGAGAGCCTTGAGGTACCCAGCCTGGCCTAAACTGGTTATGAACATTAGCTTAGCAGAGCTTTTCACAATAACAATTTCAGACTTAAAACCTAATTTTTTTTTCCCCGAGTCTCATTTTACATTCTGCAGTCCTTTCTGGGATATAGCTTGTGAGCACCAAGCCAGACAATACTGCATTCTAGGAGCTGTGGTTTTCCTGCAGAGGACACTGGTCTTTCTTGCTTCACACTCGTACAAAGCAACCACTGAACCCACTGGAGCTCCATAAAAATGTCATTATCCAGAGCAACAATACTCAGCATTCTGTGTTATCCAAATGCCCTATATATGCTTTACAGTAACTAATCATGTATATAATTTATAGATTATCTATAAAATACTCTATGGCCTCAGCAATGGTGGAGGTATTACTTTCACAATCAAAGACCTTTATTTTACAGTCCTCTTTCTTCCTATCACCCCCTGTTCTGATGCTTCTTTTAAAGCACCAATATTTTTTAGGGTTTCAGATTGTGTGGAATGAGGCATGAATTGAAAATACAAACTGTGAGAATGACTAATATAATAGAATTGGTTGTCTTTCAAACAACCCTTCTTTTTACCTTTACAGGATCAAGCACTATGTTGACTTTTATAGGACTGCTGACCAACCCCCCCTCAAAAAAAAAAACAACCAAAAAGAAACAAACCAACACCTTAATTTTGCCACTTATAAAATCTAATGATATAAATCAAGATAAAGAAATGCCCCTTCAAAACTCAGTTGCCTGAAGCTTGTAAAGAATAAAATGAACAGAGCAAAGTAAGTCAGTGATAGTAAAAAAAATCCCCAAGTACAGAAGAAATTTTTCACTGGGGTAAACTCGGGTGATGTGGTCCCTGATCTGCACTTTTTTTGTGGCACAGGTGGACACAACAAAGAATCTCAGTCTCTCACTTCTATAGGCCATCAGAAGACAAAGGGATTTCACCAAATGTTGCATGTACATGTGCATTTGCCCTGTGGGACACTATTAATGTATCATTACTTAGTATAAATGACCTTTCTAAAAATCTGGATAGCATATATAACGAAGGTCTGTTTTACTTCTGCAGTGCTTCTGGATTAATCTAACCTAATGACTCTCATTAAGAGCAAATCTGCACTGTAGTCACTACGTTTGCCAAAGTTAACACAAAGGATTCTACCCCCACATATTGGCAAATATTTTTATATTGGTTAACAAAAATCTGTGATTTGAGCAGAATATTTTCTGGACCCGTGTTCCATAAGGTTTGTATTTGAATGGGAAAAGGATGCTTATATGTTCTATTAAAATACAGTCAAGGATATGAACTTCTGTGTAATATAAACTAGATATCCATTATGTACACTTGTCCAATTAATAGTGTTGCAAGAACCTGAAGATGTAAAGAGTTCATATGTAAAAATAACTGCAGATGAGAAAAATAAAAGTCATATGCATGATAAAATGTTAATAGATAAATTTCAGGTGATTATGCACAGACTGAAAAAATTAATGTATGTAATGTATGTTAACATAAATATTGTATCTAGTTGCCTGGGTTTAGGACTGTAGTATCACATACGCTTGCACATCATAAAAGTAATAAAAAATGAGTGCTTCATCAAAGGTCACAAGCAATGTGATGTGGGCAACTTGTCCTGCTCTATACTCAAGGTAC
This sequence comes from Ceyx cyanopectus, assembly GCA_013401355.1. Taxonomy (NCBI): domain Eukaryota; kingdom Metazoa; phylum Chordata; class Aves; order Coraciiformes; family Alcedinidae; genus Ceyx; species Ceyx cyanopectus. Next base: position 3,734 of record VYZU01026638.1, on the reverse strand, counting down.
CAGCTCTGCCAGCTCTGCAGCATTAGAGGCAAAAAGAGGAAAAGTTTCCTGTTTCCAGTGGCCTTCTCCAGCTGAGGTGGGTTGGTATGGTGGGTGCTCCAGGAGTTAGCTTCTTTCCAGACTGTGTTTTGGAGCACTGCACACATGAGTCCTATGCCATTCTGTGTACAGTGCTGCTGCCAAATTTTTATCTTAAGTTGCAGAACAAGAACATTTTCCTATTTCTACATTTCCNGTCAATAAAGTGCTGCCACCTTTTTATCCATTCTTTTTGTCCATCCTCCTGGATCATGCCCCAGAAAGAGTCCAAAGAAAGTCAGCATTTTCAGTGCCTCAAGCAACAGATCAAACCAGTGGGAGCTAAGGTAAGGTGGTCTACTCAGAGAAGCAGCTACCACTGCATTTTGCAAGGGTCCTGTGTGATGTTGGGCACTTGGAGAGCCTTGAGGTACCCAGCCTGGCCTAAACTGGTTATGAACATTAGCTTAGCAGAGCTTTTCACAATAACAATTTCAGACTTAAAACCTAATTTTTTTTTCCCCGAGTCTCATTTTACATTCTGCAGTCCTTTCTGGGATATAGCTTGTGAGCACCAAGCCAGACAATACTGCATTCTAGGAGCTGTGGTTTTCCTGCAGAGGACACTGGTCTTTCTTGCTTCACACTCGTACAAAGCAACCACTGAACCCACTGGAGCTCCATAAAAATGTCATTATCCAGAGCAACAATACTCAGCATTCTGTGTTATCCAAATGCCCTATATATGCTTTACAGTAACTAATCATGTATATAATTTATAGATTATCTATAAAATACTCTATGGCCTCAGCAATGGTGGAGGTATTACTTTCACAATCAAAGACCTTTATTTTACAGTCCTCTTTCTTCCTATCACCCCCTGTTCTGATGCTTCTTTTAAAGCACCAATATTTTTTAGGGTTTCAGATTGTGTGGAATGAGGCATGAATTGAAAATACAAACTGTGAGAATGACTAATATAATAGAATTGGTTGTCTTTCAAACAACCCTTCTTTTTACCTTTACAGGATCAAGCACTATGTTGACTTTTATAGGACTGCTGACCAACCCCCCCTCAAAAAAAAAAACAACCAAAAAGAAACAAACCAACACCTTAATTTTGCCACTTATAAAATCTAATGATATAAATCAAGATAAAGAAATGCCCCTTCAAAACTCAGTTGCCTGAAGCTTGTAAAGAATAAAATGAACAGAGCAAAGTAAGTCAGTGATAGTAAAAAAAATCCCCAAGTACAGAAGAAATTTTTCACTGGGGTAAACTCGGGTGATGTGGTCCCTGATCTGCACTTTTTTTGTGGCACAGGTGGACACAACAAAGAATCTCAGTCTCTCACTTCTATAGGCCATCAGAAGACAAAGGGATTTCACCAAATGTTGCATGTACATGTGCATTTGCCCTGTGGGACACTATTAATGTATCATTACTTAGTATAAATGACCTTTCTAAAAATCTGGATAGCATATATAACGAAGGTCTGTTTTACTTCTGCAGTGCTTCTGGATTAATCTAACCTAATGACTCTCATTAAGAGCAAATCTGCACTGTAGTCACTACGTTTGCCAAAGTTAACACAAAGGATTCTACCCCCACATATTGGCAAATATTTTTATATTGGTTAACAAAAATCTGTGATTTGAGCAGAATATTTTCTGGACCCGTGTTCCATAAGGTTTGTATTTGAATGGGAAAAGGATGCTTATATGTTCTATTAAAATACAGTCAAGGATATGAACTTCTGTGTAATATAAACTAGATATCCATTATGTACACTTGTCCAATTAATAGTGTTGCAAGAACCTGAAGATGTAAAGAGTTCATATGTAAAAATAACTGCAGATGAGAAAAATAAAAGTCATATGCATGATAAAATGTTAATAGATAAATTTCAGGTGATTATGCACAGACTGAAAAAATTAATGTATGTAATGTATGTTAACATAAATATTGTATCTAGTTGCCTGGGTTTAGGACTGTAGTATCACATACGCTTGCACATCATAAAAGTAATAAAAAATGAGTGCTTCATCAAAGGTCACAAGCAATGTGATGTGGGCAACTTGTCCTGCTCTATACTCAAGGTACCAGCTCTGCCAGCTCTGCAGCATTAGAGGCAAAAAGAGGAAAAGTTTCCTGTTTCCAGTGGCCTTCTCCAGCTGAGGTGGGTTGGTATGGTGGGTGCTCCAGGAGTTAGCTTCTTTCCAGACTGTGTTTTGGAGCACTGCACACATGAGTCCTATGCCATTCTGTGTACAGTGCTGCTGCCAAATTTTTATCTTAAGTTGCAGAACAAGAACATTTTCCTATTTCTACATTTCCAAAGTAGAAGCATTTAACGTTCAAGTTGTGCTATATTCACACCCCAAGCTGTAATCAAAAGTCTGAATGTTGGAAAAAAAGTAACGGGACAAAAATACTCCAAAGCTGCCAAATCCATAAACACAAAAGCAGTTCCAACCATGTTTGATTTTTTTTTTTACACTATTCATAAAAGTTAAATTAAAAAAAAAAAAAAAGTTATTAATTACCACCTAGAGTAAGATTTCACAGCATGTTATTATATTCTGAAGTAGTTACCACTTTGTTACTGATCTGGGTTGGTGAAACAGCACTCCATCCTTGCTTCCCTGGGCTTAGGTAACCGAGCAGTGAGTGGAAACCTGCGAGTCCTCTATTCAGTTTGGTAAACACGGTCTTGTCTGTCACCTCTCATTGTTCCTCTTCAAAGTACAGTCGCCACCTTATCTGGCAACAGCTTTCTTGAAGAGTGCTGCTCATGTGAAATAATCTTTCACCACCGAGGCCAGCATTTCCCTAACACAAGAAGAAACATTTATCTTGCTGTTAATGGTTAATTAATTTTGAAAATGTATATTACAACACAATAAAAAAAAGGGAAAAAAAAGCCAGGCCGGACAATGGAGCAAAATGTCCCTTCCTCAAATTGACTCCTATTTAGTTCTTCCAATGTCATCCAAAACACAGATAACTTTTCTTTCATGAATTGTTCTCCTGAATGATTTATACATGTTGTGTTATCTGAGGCCCTTTCCAGATCCCCTGTGGTTTCAGCCAGCCATCAGCTGCATAATTGTTAATTTTAACACTATAAAAGGTTCTGATGCTGAGGAGATAAAGCGTCAGAGGAAGAATTAATTGAAATGTATCTTCCAATCACACTGGTTCTCTACTTCCAGTTCCACAAAAATTATACATTGGATTTGAGGTTAAAATAAATTTACATTTGTGTTACCCATAAAGCTTTCAGACTAGTAGAAAATAGATAAGTTAATTGTTTCTAAAACCCATAAAGGGTTTACCCTGAGAATAATTCAGGGCAGTCTCCTGTTCATAGCCCATAGCACCATGAGCAGCCGGATAGAGGATTCTTCCCAAGCTACTGCAGACATAATTGGTCAGGAGATATGTGACAGGAGTCTTTTACAACAGCAGGTGATAGACTGACAGAAAAGGAGCTCAAGCTCCACCAATATTTAATCTGGATATTAAACACTCCATGCTTCCTAGAGCTACTAATTTTTTTTTTTCCAGTGTTTACCCTTTGCCTGTATGCTTCATGTTAAGTATCATGAGGAAAAGCTACCAGGTTTTGATTCTTTCATTTACATTTTTATGATAAATATATAAATGCATGCAAAAGGTGTAAAATTTGTTTTAAAGGCTATTTGGAGGAACA
>VYZU01026637.1:0-48797 GCA_013401355.1 Ceyx cyanopectus | reverse complement strand
TACTCCAGATCCAGAGTGGAGGAGAGGCCAGTTCATAGATAGTTCTTGCTCTAGTTCAGAACTCAGCATTCCCCAAGATTTGCTCACAGAGGTGAAAGTGGGGATAATCTTCAGGGCTAAACAGTTTTATTGTGGAGTCACAGCTCTCAGTAAATTAAGGAGCTGGTCCCCAGACTGTGTACAAAGGCCTCAAATCTGTATCAGTCTTGCTCCCTGTCTGATTGAGGAAGCTCAGATTGATGATATGTAGACAAAGAAGTTGTGTCTACCTGGGTGGTATTCAGTTCTGGAGAGCTCTGCTGGCACAGCAACATTCAGCATGGGCTTTTCTCCAAGTGTCAGGAGTTTGGTGCAGCACAGGATGGAGCAATAGGTCTCCTGGGTGAAAACAGTACAGAGGAGAAAAGCTAAAATTAAGCCACAGGAGTAGAAACAACACATAAATAATTCTGAGTACAAATTTCTTAATAAATTTTATTAAAAAACCACCATCAGTTCTGTGGCTTAAGTTGTGGAAGCTCTTGCAGGATGCTCTCAGCTCTGAAGTATGTCCTAAAGTAAGTTTTTTTTTTTCAGCTATTCAGATGACAATGGAGTGTCAGGAATGTCACATTAGGTGTGTGCTGAGATGTAATAGCATTCATGAGATTCTGTGATCACACAGGCTTTGTTGAAGCTCTCTGACTAGAACAGATCTCAAATAAGTGATTGTTCTGAATAAATTGTCTAGGCTATTGTTTTCCCACTGCAAACAGAACAGAGCCATTTTTAAACAGGCTGGATAAAAATGACACAGAACTCAATGTGTGAAAGGAAAAATTAAATTCTATTTTCCCTGATATTTTCTGAACACTTCTCAATGTTATTTTTTTTTTGTGCACGGCTCTTTCAGTTCAAGAACAGACAAGGCTTTGGAAAGTGTTACCTCCCACTAATAAACATGGGAGTAACACACAATCATTCACTTAATGTTTTGGAACAAGGAGTCTTACACAGCTACAAAAGGAGCAGAGCTTGGGAAAACTTTGATATGGCATCTCTCCAAGCCACAGCTGAAGAGAGTTGTGCTTTTGTTTTTTAGATTTCAGATGCTAATTGAAGCAGGGTATTTGTCAAATGCATTAGTGGAATCTTTCAGTAAGACAAAGGTGCTGTAGCAGTCAATATTCACGGTTCAGCAGATGAGCTGGACCATCAGTATTTTACTGGAAACATGGTGCTGCCTTCCTGATGAGCCATTGTGATGGGTTTGTGACCTCTCATGGTCTTTACAGATCCCATGTGAAATTTTGTGAAGAGGTGCAGTCAATCCAATCCAGCTGATACGAGCCTGACTCCTCCAACTCTCACTGCAGTTTCAACTGGATGCAGCATTTTGCTTAGGTTGTGATTTGCATAACATTTACAAGATATGTTGCTTCAGAGCAAGCAGAGCAGCAGCATTAAGTAGAGCAGTGTGCCTGAGCAAGGCACTGAGAGTACACACACTACCCTAGAGAAGCAGCCTTCGGGAGGACCGTGATTTACAACACACTCTCTTGTCCAAATAAACTGTTGGTTAGGGGTTTTTCAGAGGCCACTCTACCCACCTTGCAGTATATCTGCTTGCTGCCTGCTTACCCTGCTACCCTGCTCTCAAGGCTGCCCATAATCTCACCCACCAGGGTGGAGAGGTCAGACTCAAGCCAAGAGGGAGATTTCAGGCAGTTTCTAGTCAGCAGGCAACTGGTTCTTCCTACTCATCCCCCATTTGCATGACTCCTGGTTAAACCCTGGGTGAAACCAGATGATGGTGAACATGCTAATGATGATATCACAGAGCTGAGAGCAGTCTGGAGCCCTGCTGCCTCTTCTGTCCCTCACCTCAGGGGGCATGCCCCCCATAGCACTAGGGTCCCTGAGAGGTTGTTGCTAGTGAAGAGGGTCATAGCATTACCCTGGGAAAGTCTGAGGATAAAGAGCATCCACACTCGTGTATTGTGTCCTTAATTAATACAGTTTGTGGAGATTGCAAAGGTACTATTTAATAAGGCACATAAGAATTAAAAGGCATTTAATTTCTAAAGCTTTCTATTTTAAACAGCAGTGTCAGCTAAAATGTGTGTATTTTTAAATTTAGCTTTCATACTATATCAATTCCAGAGCCAGTCACATTTTCCCCGTGGTAATATTACTAAAGAAATTTTCAGTTGAGCCCATAGCCTTATTTTGTGTCTCATCACTCTTTGATAACTGGAAACATGACGTAAATATTGGGCATGTACTGGAAATGGAGAAATATAGAACACAGTGGTCTCATCCTTGAGAATGACAAAACTATTTTGCTGCCAAGAAAATCAGCCACAGATTGTCTTTTGGAGTAATTCACAATCAAAAGGTTCTCAAATGATCAACCTTCCCTTTAAAAACCTTAAAGTGCCTGCATTATATTAATGGCAATTTCAGATTATATATCTGTATATTTTCAATTATAGCAATTAAAAACATTCAGTCAAAATCTTCCCTGGAACCCATGAGTGGAGAAAACCACAGTCTGGGTGGGGTGAGTGGAAGAGATGCTCGTTGTTCTGTGCTTTGCTGCTCCAGTCCTACGTCGTGTGGGCAGCACAATAAGCGAGTGCCCCGTCTGAGATGGTTTTGCTTTATATTGAAATGACCATCCCCGTTTCATTGTCTTTTCAGAAATATTCCTGCCCGTGACGGAACGTTACTGTGAGAACGAGATGCCATCTTGTGGACGGATTTTCATCTCACAAGCCTGAGTTTGCATTTCTGAGAAACTAGTTCAATTATCGCTCCAGCTTGGGGATGTAAAATAACTTAACCAGCATTTTCAGATTTCATTATAAACCCAAGTCCTCCACTAAGACCTACCGCCTTTTACAGTAAAAACTGTGCAGTTTCTAAGTAAAATCCTCTGCTATTATTCATAACCTAGAAATCGGCATTTGGAGATAATAATTTTTTAAGTTATCAAAACAAAATGCTGATATGTGCAATTTGGTTTTTTCCAAAGTCAAGCAAACATATTAATTTTGCAAAACGTAATGATTTTGTGCAGCTGCTTGGAAAAAGGTGATGCAAGCATTATTCAAGGGAAAGCTTGTTTTCCATAATTTACAGTGATATAAATAGCTCTTGGGACTACCTAATATTTTCCACATTTCTTTGCTTCTTAACCTCAGATACAAAACTGACTATTAAGAATACAAAAATGCAAAATCTACCTGGAGGACAAAGCCTACAGACTTTGGGAGCACTTAAATGTAGATTTAAGATTTAATTCTTATTCAAGAATTATCTATGAAGTTAAGATACAATCTATTGCTTTTCATACACTATTCCCAGTGCTCTGGTATGGGTTGGGTTTTTTTTGCAACATATAGATTCACTTTCTTATTCCAGCCTCTTTAGTAAATGAAGGAAAAGTCAAGGGTATGACTCCAGAAATTTTAGAAATAGAGGATAACTGCCATCAAGGTTTCTTCACAAGGGCTGTACCATGAGCTGTGGTACAGGGCACATTGTAGGCAGAGCAGTAGAGCCCTAGATATGTCAGAGGCAACTCCAGTCTCTGGAGTAGCTGAGGAATGAAAACAGTGAAATGGAGATGAAGCTGCTTTATTTCCCACTTCTTTTGGGCTACCAGTTCAATCTAGTTTGGTTTTAAAAGATGATATTTGCATCTGTTAGACCTGGTCTCTGGGTACAGCTGTCTGTGTCAGTGCTGCATGGACTCGTGGACATGCTGACTGGCTCCACATGTCCATACTCTTAAATGAAGCAAGCCCAGAAGCTTCCCTGGCATCAGGACCAACTGCTGTGAGACAGTCCATGTCAGTGCCAGTTCACCATCTGGCTTGCAGATGGAGGCAGCTATAGGCACAGTGCCTGTTAGTGATGGTCAGCTTGCTGCCTACACTGCCAGACTGTGCCTGGAAGCTGCTCTGGGGGAGCACTAGCTCAGCCAAAACAGGGGTCAGGGAGCTGTTTAGGGCAAGCATGTGCTCAGGAACCTGCTTGGACTGACTAGGATGGATAATCATCAAGTAACAGAGGTGCTACGTATGCAGCCAAGGGAGGAAGGAACAGAGCAACACAGAGTGTTTCAGTTTATTTATCTGTTATTTGACACGAGACTGCACATTGCCCATCAAAAAACCCCACCCAGATCTGAGGAGCTTGTAAGATGAAGGAAGGGAGGAAAGCAAAGGCTCACTGATGGGAAATGCCTTCTCAAAGCTGCCGAGCCACACCACAGCAGTGCTGTGACCAAAACCCACATTTGAGAAGGGGAACCCACAGCTGGGTCCCAGTAGTTCTGGTGGCCCAGTGAGCACCTGGCTTCACACCCCAGCCTCTCAGAGGGACGTGGGGAGGTGTTGCCACCCCTGTGCTTTGCCTCTGTGATGTAAGGCAGGCAATCAAGGCAAGTTATGAGAAGAGAGGAGCAGAGAATTCTCCCAGGCCAGTCGTGTAATAGCTCCAGACGATGTGTGCTGCTGCGTCTTAACTGGTGTCAATTTGTGGAAGAACATAATGGAGTAAAGGTGTGAGTGTAAGCAGGGGATACAGTGAGGAGAGAGACTGTACTGCTGCCAATTGATTTTTTTTGGCAGCGAAGAAGCTTTTATTCTCACTGCATCACAATGAGGGCTTCAAAGCCCATTTAAGTGCCTGTTTGCCTTTCCTTTTACTCTGCATTGCAGCTGGCATGCTCAAGAAAGACAGCTTGCTCTGAATGCACATTAAGGCTTGGCCAGCACGTGCGTAAAGCAGAAGTGATACACCACCATTTTCATTGCCAACAGGCATCAGGATCACAGAAGAAAGCAAAGGGCACGATGGCATTCCCATTCCTCCCAGTTGCATCTTCATCTGGGTCAGCCAAGGCACAGCCATTAGGGGTATGGGCTTCCCTCAGATGAGCTGCACCAAAAAGGCTTGGAGATGAATGAAATGCAAATTGCTGGAGCTGATTATTGGGGTCTGAGTGACCCATTTCTGTATGGGTGCTTCTTCCTGCAAATGTAGAATTTCTCTACAATCACATGCTTATTTTGAAAATTTAACCAAACAGGCGTGAAATTTGGTACAGGATGTTGGTTCTTTAATCTCTCTCAGCTGCTACAGTGAATATTAGGAAAAGAAAGTGGGGAAAATTGCAATTTTTTTTCTTTTTTTGTAAGTGATTCTTTTCTCTCCTCCCTGCATTTGACAAATCTGACAAGTGGCAAATAGAGTAGCACTGCACCTGCCACAAGTCAGGTCAGGAGCACATAGTGCTGCAAAGTCAGCACGATCAGGAACCAAAGTGTATATAAATGTCAGGTGTATTTTTCATGGATTGTAGAGGTGAAAGGAACCCCTCTGTTCATGTGCTCTGGTCTTCTGTATAAATAGGATGTAGAGCTGTTCTCTGCAACTGGATGACAGCCAGTTTAGGAAGAGACTTAATTTCATTTTAAGAGCCTGTGCAATTCCCTTGGTAAATCATCCCAGCTGTTAATTTCCTTACTTCAAGGAAATTGTGTCCTATTTCAAGGCTGAGTTTATCTGGCAGAGTTCAGCTTCTAGCTGCTGAATCTCAGTAAGCTGCTGTCTTCAGGATAGAAGAGCCAGGGCTGTAGGAGCTGTGTAGCTTTCCTGTGGAGGAAGGGAGAACGTGTGGGTGTTGCTCCTGTGTCACTACCAAAGCAAATGCACAGCCATGGCCAGTGCTGATAGTAGATTGCAAACCTATTAAGGTCCTCCTCCTCCTTTCCCATGAATTAATGAATGTAAAAGTAACCCCCAAGCCAGCATTTTTCATGTATTTTCATTACCCATCTAAAATGGGTAAGACCTCTCACTCTTTCTAGAAGAATAACTGAATCCTTCTGCATCCTAAGAATCCCCTCCTCATTCATGGCAAAAAGCTGTAAGATACTTCCAAAGCACCTTTCCTACATCATCCTTCCTTCCCTTTTTAGCCCAATTAGTAGAAGTTTTTGAGGTCAAATCGGTCAGTTTAGGAAAAATACAAATACCATTGACAGCTGACACTTAAAACTCAATAGCTGTGCAAAGCTTGCTCAGTAAGAGTAGACATTATATTGCTCATTATTCTTCTGGGGCCCTGGCCCCATGATCCATTCATGAGGGTAAAAGTATTTTAATACATTAGCTGGAACCTCTGCCAGCTTTTGAACTGGTATAATTTGTGGTCAATGAACTCTTGTAGTCCATCATTAAATTCCCTAATAAGTTCTTTCCCAGACTGCTGTTGAGGAAAGCTTGCCAAATCTGAACAATTTTTTGCTCTGGGCTTTTCCATATGCTTCCAAAGCCCTGGATGAAGCCTGAGAGGTTGAGATACCTCAGGAAATAGTTATTATTTCTCAGTGGACACCTTTTGCATGGCATCTTCCTCAGTTACTGAGTGAAGCTACTGAAGGCATAAAGTCCAGTTGTTTTAAAATACCTCCTAATAGAACATTCCATACATTATAATTATGAATTGAGGTAAAAAAATCATTATGTTACAGTGATCCTGTGCTGTGAGAAAAGATTGACAGTGTTGATACCTCATTATATACACAATCTCTGGCTCAGTGGTAATGCATTCCTAAGACTACAGATGACAAATTAATGATTGGAATGACAGACTTGGAACTCAAATGGAAGTATCCAGCTTTTCCAGAATGTCATTTTTCCTCCTTCACTTTTTGTTTTAGGAGTTTTGCTTCTGTTTTATAATTGGACAATGTAAGCTCAGCTTCAATGGCTGGGCAGTCTGAGGCTTGGGTTCTGAGGTACTGGATATCTGTTTAAGCACTGGAACTACTGCCTGCTGGCAAGACTGCTGCTTAGGACAGCTTCTTGGAGGTGCAGAGTCCTGAATTATTAGAAAGGGGTTTTAGTGACCCTGAGCAGGAGCTTCACAAGAGCAGGGAGTCAGCAGTGTCAAATCCTACATCTGGGAAGCCCTGCTGCCCCTTGGGGAAAGATACAGCACCTTCCACTACCAAATCCTGCCTCCTCTCTTGGCTCTACAAGGGGAGGTTTTGCTCCCTGCAGAGCTCTGTGCAAGGCAAGAAACTAAGCTCAAACCAAGAGGGAAGGTAGTTTAGGGCTGGTGAAATCCTGCTGATGTGAGAAGCACTATTGGACAGTTTTGCTCTATGGCACTTGTAGGAAGCTGACCAGCAGAGTTCCTGGAGTCTTCCTGAAACCTCAAGGTGTCATGAAAGGACAGGTTTGTCTGTGGATATAATTCATTCAGGTTACTACAGCTTGCATCCAGCACATGCTAGGTGTCTTGAATCATTTCACAACTTGTGTTACTGGGCATCTATCTTACCTGCTTTCAGTACTAGCTGGTGCTCTGTAGAGAGGATGGCAACTGCCTCCTGTTTGAATTTCACAAAGATTAATAGGTATGAATGATGCTACATCTAGCAGCAGTCTGGGAAAAGATGACAAGTTGTGCAAATCTGGTGTCTCCTAGCAAATGCAGATCAGACAAAAGAACAGCAGCTGGAAAATCAGTTGTCCTCTCAATGTCCAGATTGTCCTGGCAAGATTTACCAGGGAGTGCAGCAGCTGCAGAGCATTAGTCCAGCCTCATCCAGCATGGAGGAAAGTGCTGTGACCAAATAATATACATCTTCTACAGGAGTTAAAAAATCATCTCGAGGGAGAAAAGAATTCGCTCTGCCCTCAGTGAATAATTCAACTAAGGAGTTTTACTTTGGGCAGCTTGTGAAAGTACCAGAGCTTCATGTATAAAATGGTATTTCTGAAAGCTTTACCCATTAATTTAACATGGCTTAGCTCAATTCCAGCCTCCCTTATACAGTACAGTGCATCTTCTGCTTTGCTACTCAGGACTGATGTATTCCTCTGAGGTGTGAAGTGAACCAGCTACTTGCAGATCTCAATAACTCTTCTCCATGGCAAAGCAAAAGGGGAGCTTCAGAACAGCAAAAGAAGTCATACAGAATTTCCAGTCTACTCAGCAATTTCTTATTCATTCTGTGCTGTGCAGTATTCATTTATGGATAAAGATGTTACTAGAGACATTTAAATATATGATTGTAGTAAATATTCATAACTCCTTTCTGCAAGATTTTAAAGAAATATTAGGGGTTTGCTTTGTCTGTACAGTTCTAGAGATCTTCATGCTTGTGAGAAACAAGGGGCAAAAGGGATTGTATAATTATGAATGACAGCCACATAATATAATGTTAGTTCAAATAGGACTTTATAGCCAGTTGATTTGAGTGCAAAACACCTGCACAGAGATAACAAGTAAACTGGTGCTTGTATTTAAAGAAATGCAAGCTGTTTTTTCACTCTCAATTCCATTTATTATAACTGAATATTAATTAATATATAATTAATTTACATTAAATGCAATACCTTAACTTCAGTCACTAATATTGACATGTTCAGTACCAAAACAGAAGGAGATACATAGAAATCTAATAAGGAAGTAATTCCATTAGGTCAATGGATAGTGCAAAAGCCAGGGGCTATTGCAGCTTTGTGACTGGCATAGATCTATGTTGTTATCCTGCAGTTCTTTACATATAAGTTCAATATACCTGCTTAATGTTTGTAAGATGTTTAGGCTTGGTATATTTTTGGAATGGAATGGAGACCCCCAGGGGGAAGAAAGTTTCAGTAAAAGTGATCTGGCTATTTTAAAGACTGAAATTAGAACAAATTCCTCTGCCAAGTTGGAACAGTTTTATAAGTGATTTATTTTGGCAGTGTCAGCAAGAACCTTCCTTCTTTGGAGCAGGAACTTGAACTTTTTCAAGAGCAGAGAACTCACCCTGGGTTTGGAGGCACACCATTGTCTGTCTCTGAAAAATTGCCCACATTTGCAGAGTTTCAGTATTTAAACTAGTATAAATTTTCAAATGTTGAAAGCCTGTGAAAGTTGTCCAGCCCAAGTGTGTTCCAGCTGGTCAGAGCTGGAATTGGCCTGGGATCACAGGTGCAGTCATCCTCAGTTCATCCAGTAGCAGAAAGCAGAATGTTCCTCTTACATTTTCTCTCAGCAAAGAGCCTTAGGAAGCAAGAAGATGTAGCAAGGGAGGATGGAGGACAGAAGAGAAAGGAGAAAAGAGAATTTTAAAAGGTTTGGAGAAAATGTGGTAAAATTGAAGGCTTAAACCACAACAAAACAAAAACAACAAAAAAACAACCCCCAAACAAAAAATATTATCTGCACAAATTGTAAATTAAATGTTACATTTTTGGCCTTTTTCCTAAATTATTACATTTTCTTATCTAAAACATTAATTTTATGATGTAGTGAAGGAATAAATACTTAAATAGAAGACCTTGACTTCAGTTTTACTGCTTCAAGCTTTCTATTAAAAGAAAATCAGCATCAGTTTCTTCAGTTTTCTCAAAGTATGGTTCTCCTTCTCAAGGGTCCATTTCTGTGGAGACATTTTCATATTCTTTCTCATGTTTGAAGACCCTTTTAAAGAAATAGCTTAATAGATTCAGCTTCTAAGCACTTCATTTACGAATGTCCTAATTTCTTGACAATTAAGCACATGACATTTCATTCTACTAGTAATAATCTTCAAATCTGTCTTTCCTCTAGAATATCATTTGCAATGCCAGCAAATTGCGAATAATTGATGAGAGAAATGGTAGACAAGTCATGTTTGAAATATCAGATTTAGAGATGATACCAGCAGAGGGCAATAAATAGCCACTGTCCCTGACAGCTAGATCTCCAGCAGCCTGGAGGCTGGAAACTCAAGTCCTGCCTTCCAACAGTCTTTCAATAAATTACAAAAAGAAAAGTCAAAAGTGGCTTTCCATTATAAAATCTGTTTAGCTGTCACACGGTCCTTTGATGAAATGTGTTTTCTAAGTACTCATAACCAGCCATAATAAAGAATAATAATTAATAACAAGTGGAATGAAAGTCATAAACCATAGAGTGCCTGGATGAAGACACACAACCAATATGTGCACATACAGTAAAGTAGGAGCTCCATCTACAGCTCAAGAAAAGCTACTTGTTCATTTGATTTACAACACCTCCTTTCCCTTTTAATAACAAGAAAGACAGCATTCTAAACTCCACAACAAACAGAAATGGATGCTGAACAAAACTTTGTAATTTCCATCCATGGAGACAGAGAGTTCTTCAAGGCCTTCAACATGTTTTCTTCAAAATATTAACTTCTAGGCTGAAATGTCATTTTTCCTGTACATAGCATAAGCAGGTTTAATATTTTTTACTTCAACATGATAATGTCAAGGTGCCATTAACCAGTCTTTAACTTCAAGCTTTCACATTTTGTTGAGGAGGCCTTTGCTGAAATAGGAGAAAAAATGTATTTCTGTCCTAATGAGGCAGAAAACACTATCGGAGTTCCCTGGGAATCTTTTTAGATAATTAAGTGCCTTAGGCCTACACAGCAAACTTTTCAGCACTTAAATTATTTACAGGTAGGTAGACCAAATATTTCACCCATCATTAACAGGGATGCTCAGCTTTGTGTGTCTCAAGGCTAGTTTAAGGCAGATTCATTAATCTAGGGAATCTTGCAAACAGAAAAAAAAAATATTATTTTTTTTTATTATTTTTTTTCCCCTCATTCTGGGTGATGCAACCCCTGTGGCAGATTCCAACTTGCATAATGCTGATCAGACCCTCAGACCCAAGGCTGATATTCAGCCTACAAACAAGGTCAGAAAAAAATGCAGGTGTCTAGGTGACTACATAGCTCAAGGGGAGCATTCTACAGGCCTGACTCCTTGTCACAAGCATGTGCAAGGACACTCCTGCTCCAGCCTCTCTAACATACCATGTGCATCCTGCCCAGCCCTACAAACTGACTCTGGCAATGTGAAGAAAGAGACATCTTGCCAGTGTGACACAGAAAATATCCCCAACCTTCCCAAGGTCATTAAATCTGATGCAAGACACATTGCTTGGACCAAATTGCTGACCTACTAGGCCATTGGGAACAGCCCTCAATGGTTCAAGCAGGAGAAAAATGAAATCTCCAGTTTCAGAAAAGAAAATAAGCCTCACATACTCCCCCAATCCCTATCCCCCACTGCTCCAAACAGGACAAAGTCAGTAGGCAAAATCAGGACTGTCAGATTGAGATGCCTTTCACCCTCACAGCTGCTGCTTTGCATAAGGAAAGACAGTCTTTCAGGGGTCTGGATGGTTCGTTCACCAGGGTGGATGGAAGTCCTCAGCACCAGTGCTTTAGCAGTGATGTATAATTCTATGTGGGAATTGGACTCTTTGGGAAATTAAAAGCATATGAAAGTTACTTGGGAAAAAATAATCTGCAGTTCTTTTCTGTAGCACTAACAGGGTCATGTGTGACTTGCTGAGGTCATTGCTAAGGGCTATAGCAGTGAGGTTGTATTCATTTGAACCCTCAGCCTGTCTAATCCAGTGTTTTGTGCTAGAAATAGCCAACTAATTCTCCCTATGCACTAAAAATACATGGACAGGATATGACAGACTTACTTATAACAAATGTAGTTACTTAGAGTGAAAAAGGGAAGATATTTTCTCCCTGACACTTAAGTTTGTGTACGTCCCAGTGGGTTACAAAAAGTGAGAGAGACAGGGAAAGAATGTCCTAGAAGCTTATTAGTATTCACCTCTCTCTTTCTGAGGCTGAAGGAAGTATTATCCCTGTCTCCCCATCCAAGGGATCATGCACAGAACTACGTGCCCGTGCACATGCAGGGAATGAGGTCTCACAAGGAAGAATCGTTCCATCTCCTGCTTTAAAGATAAAAAGAAGCCACATGGTTTGAAAAAAAAAAAAAAAAGAAAAAGGAAAGAAAAAAAAAAAAAAGGAAAAGGCATTGGAGAATTTGCTGAAATTACTGCATAGATTTGTGTTACTTATCAGATGATGGTTTAAGTAGAAAAACAAGAGAGTCTAGGAAGCAACTCCATGTGTCTCATTGAATTCAGAGTTCAGGACTTTAAAAGTTCAGGAAGTGTAGGAATTGCCTTTTTCTCTGACAACAGGTTTGCAGAAGTCAGTACTTGGCTAATTCTGCCTGTGTGAGACTGGTGCACCCTCCATCAAGCCAACAAGTAAGGAACACAAGATAACTTTACTAAGGTCTCATCATCTCAAAGGTTCCATGACCCTGTCCTGCCTTCATAGGTAAATATGAAGAAGTATAAAAGGAGCCTCTAATAACAATACTAATCTCAGAAGAATGCTACAGATGATAACAAATCTTTCCAGAAAAGCACTGTAACAAGTGTTCATGTTTTATAATGCATTGCTCATTCTATCAAGTGGCTGTTAGGATTTAACACTATTAAATGCATAGAGCAGAAAATTGTTCTACACGGGAGGTGTAAACATCTTCCTGTACCAGGCTCCAGACATCATCAGCCAACCTAATACTGTTTTTCTGAGGCTTCAGAGTGCTGCTGAGTCATTTTACTACACTGTGAGCTGATGTGGCTTTGCACAGTGGTGCTGTGTTACAGTCAAGAGCTGCAGCAAGGATGAAGCCAAGGAGATGTGATGGCACAGCCTGAGGCAGCCCTGCAGCCAAGTAGTGCTGCCTGCTACCAAGGCAGTCCTGAATTGCCTTACACCAGAAGCACACACATGCTTTTTTTAAACCTGGATTAGGGGCTTGGCTCTCAATCAGGGACAAGTCTGGTCTCTTTATACTGTCAGTCTTTTCATACTGTGAGCTCTCCTTAGGAAGTAATCACCTTGCTGTGAATCAGAGTGATTCAGCTTATTAATGGTCACAAAGCTCCTTCTGTGTTGGGCTTTCCAAGAGATTGCTATGCTAACAAAGGTTTAGATCAGCTATCAATTTATATTACATATTCATAGTTAACTTCAAGTGTAAGATTCTTCAGAGACAAATTAATGAGAGCTTGGCATCACACACACTTCTGAAATGCTCAAGAAAGGCTGCTTCTTGCTCTTAGGTATCGACAAGCCTTTAACAATCTCATTGTAGGATGTTACTTTATGCCTTTATATCTCCTCCTTTTTTCCAGGCATGTCATTTATCTTTTTATTTCAGTACAAATGTTTTTAACTTCTCCTTCCAGTCCTGGCAGCTCGTTATATCCTGCAGGTCTGAGAGCTCTTTAACTAAGTTTTTTTCTCATGTGGGTTCTTAGAAATTTTGTTCAAACCATTAACCCTGTCTTGTATAGCAATATGAACTGATACCTCAGGTTTTCATGAGGAAAGTATATATTCCACTTCTCTCATTTTCCTTTTTTTTTTTTTCTTCCCCCCCCCTCCCTCTTTGACACCAGCTTTGTCTTCCCAAGCACCCTGTGGAGCCAGGAGCAGCAGGACTGGATGTGACATGGCCCTACTCAGGACAAAGAGGGGACAATAGTCAACTTCTGGTGAAGTTCAAACTTGCTGGTGGTTTGTCTCTCCTGGGGCCATGCTGGTGCTTTTGACCCTGTGGCTGCACTGTGAACTTCAGTTCATCTGGTTAAAAAAAGCCACAGCTTCTCAGGACAGAGTCCTTGCTGCTATGGGAATTCCTATATTCCTATATGCACATGACATGTGGTGTTATAAAAACAGAAGCCTTGGAATTTCATCACTTCAACAGACAATTCAGATTATCCTATAACAGTGACCTCATATTTTACAGTATTTAACACTACCCTGTCTTTTCTGTCACCTGCAAACTCCCTTAGCAATGTATAATTAATGGATACTTTGATTTTTTTTCCTCTTATGTGGCTCATCAGTCTTTATGAGAGACATGTTGTCAGTGTGCTGTATTTCAATTATTTTAGTCTTAAATATTTATAATAAAGTCAGGAAGTATTTGCCATGCTTCCAGACAAAAGAGGAGGCTCACAAGCCCTGAATGGTTTCTCACTGAGAGAGATGAGGGAAGGATTGGAGGAGGAGAAAGGGGAGACAGAGGAAAGGATTCCAGAGGGTGCAAGAATTCTCTTTATCCTCAAAGAGATTCGAGCCCCAGTTTTGCTTTTATCTGCACCATTTTCCACACTAAGGTAATGTGAGGGACTGTTTTCCACCTTAATGAAAATAAGAGGATAACCAGGATCTCACAGGGAAAGCTTTCTATATTGTAATGCATGGCACTGATCACTTGCCCCTGAAGTGGAGAGAAATAGGCACCCTGAGAAAGCATTTTATTGCCACCTGAAAGAGGCTGAGTGAGTGACTATAAAGGACACTAGTGTACAGTAGGTGTCAAAAGGCCTGCAGGACCAAAACTGGGTGGGATGGATCCTACCTGTAATGATCAACATACTTCTAAACGTTTATTTGTGATGAATGCTGCCTCATATTGCAGGTGATAAAGGAGCTTTTGGTTATATTTAGCCTGCATTTGGCAAAATGCTACGTGAAACATGAAGGCGTCAAAGTAAATATCTCCAACTTCTTACTTTATTTGGTATATGTGCTCCTAGCTTCTGCCTGCTTCCAGCAAGCTGCCAACGAAGATGCAGCAAGTCACTTTGCACAGTGTGGGGCTGCAGTGCAGAGGGATTTGTGACCAAGGACAAGTGCATGGCACAAGTGTGGCCAGGAGAGGGCCACCAAGCCCTGGCAGTTTCGTGGTGCTTTTCTCTTTTACCAAACAAATAAGCTTTGTAAAAGCTTAATTGCAAAATCAGTGAAGTCTGTAGACGCCTAAATACAGGGATATAATTGCATGCTTTCTTGTAGGAAATGAGTGAGAGTCCTTCCTTCAGATCTGCTGCAGACATTAATTTTAGGAGATGGAATTTTAAAAAAGAAGATTAAAAGTGCAATTAAGAGTTCAGGGAGTCCTTGCCTTTCATCCTGGCAGTCTCTGTCTGATAAATGTCTAATGATCTACGGGGTCACAAACCTATGCACAGTTCCTGTTACCCTACAGATCAAATGGAATCACTCCACACCTCTTGCTCCATTGGGAGCATGTAGCCATCCATAGATAGTCCCTCTGCTAACCTATCTTGCTTTGTTAGGACTAAGACAGGTTAGCAGCAGGGTTACCTTTTCAAGCCTGTCCTTCAGAGTCTCATGCCTTAACTGAGAAAAAAAATCACTTCGAGTGACTGAGTAGGAGCTAAACCACTGCCTGTTCTGAGGGTGATTATATGGGGCACTCAGAGGAGGTGGACACCTTGCACAAGTGTTGTCAAGAGGTTTCCACATGTGATGGAAGGCTGATGTGCCCAGCCCTGTTCCTACCTGTGGGTGGGGTGAGCACATGAACCCTGCAGCATTGCAGCCTCTTGGCAGCCCATGTGCATACATGCTCCTCTCACCTATTCTTGTGCACCTGCAGGTTGAGCACAAATTTAGTCAATCATTCTGAGCTAGTTGGAGTATGTGTATCACATTTTCAGTGCTCTAGTAAGTGGATTTTCGTGGGCTTTCTAGCTTCTCTTTATACTCACAGGTACATGTAGTCCTCTCTCAACACCTTCTCACACTGCTGAGTTTGTAAGTTGCTAGAATTTTTATCCAGGTCACATTAATAAACATTTAGTCTCTATGGAAAGTAGTGGGACCACAACTGTTAGGAAGCAAGGTGAAAAGTGAAGTCCAGTGGGTACAGACTCTAAGGTGTCACCCCTGTGCAGTCTGATCAAACAGGGACCAATATTTTGAGTGACTGCCCTTTTCTCTCACAGAGGAAAGCTCCATCTGCTACTTCTTTCTCAAGATTAGGAGCTCTGAATTTAACTTATGTGTTAGATGTAAATAATACTTCTTTCCAACATTTTCCCCCTGTATTTGCTTTATCTATTTTGAGGTTCTCATATATGAATCCATTTGTTTATTGATGTTTCTAATTTATAAAGTTTGTGGCTTGTATGAGTTTTGCTTCTTTAAACAGTCAAACAAAATCTGGAATAACCAACTTTACTACTAAAATCTTAGATAGTTTTGCCAAACCAGAGAAGCTTCTCAGTAGTTATTCCCTCAGTGTGGTAGAAACAAGATGAATGGTGGCCACAATGACATCATCTTGAGGAATCATTCCAAAAAGCAACTCTTTGACACATTCTTTAGCCTCAGTCTGACTAATTTACATGTTTATTAATTAGCTAGAGATGATATATATCCTCTGGCAATAAACTTAGTGTCCTGTGTTGTTTTGGTTTAATTTCATTTGCATTTACCTGATGATAGCATATTTTACACATATATCAAATATTTTCAAATGAAAACAACTTGTCTCATTAAATGTCTTACCCATTTGAAGAATTAAAGCAACTTTTCTTTCCACTTAGTCAAAGCACATGCCAGCTCTAACAAATTAACATCACACAGCTTATTGCCCTACCTCCTAATTATAAAAACACCAAACATTGTCCACATCAAGTGTAAATCTCTCTTTCCACTGTGTACCCCAACAAGGTTTTAATTCATTAAGTCTTTCAATGCCAAAACTCCTTTCATACTAATAAGATGGTACATAGTAAAATGACTGCATACACAGGCAAAAACTTCAACCACAGGTGACTATTGCACTGAGATGGAGAATGCAGCAGTTTACCTTCTCAGAGGCAATACTACTGCACTATTCTCGGGTTCAGTTTTCTTCATCCATGTTCTCAGTCATTTCAAACATCTTAGTTCCAGTTTCCATTCATCACTGCTCTGGGTAAAGTTCAGGTCTTAATGGGAGTAAGCTGGAGCACAAGATGTTGAGGGAAAACACAAGGAAAAACTTTTTCCCAGTGAGGGTGACAGACACTGGAAGGGGCTGCCCAGGGAGGTTGTGGAGTCTCCTGCTCTGGAACACTGAAGATCCACCTGGATCTGTTCCTGTCTGACAGTCTAGGTGATCCTGCTCTGGCAGGGGGGTTGGACTAGATGATCTTCTAGGTCCCTTCCAATCTCTAACATTCTGTGATTCTGTGACTGTGAAAGCAGTGAATGTCTGCCTAGATTTATTGTACTTTTTTTTGACTCAGCTAATGCTTTCATATGGCTTTATTTCTTTTTGGTTTAAATCTCTTTTTACACCTTTGGTGCTAACTACACCACAGGACAAAAGATATCCTTCCACAGAAATGGAGTATGATGCCTCTCTGGGTGTTGGGTCACATATGGCACACATCAAAAGTTTTTGTCACTATCAGATCTCACAAAACTGCCAGATTCAAGATGTGCCATCTGCAGTCCACATGCAAAATGGAGGGAATGCATCTACTTTTCATAGGTTTGTGAAATACCTGCAGTACAGAAACACCTGAAATCTCCTATACATATTGGACTTGGCTGCACATCTTAGGACATATAAGCACAGCATGCTCTCTGAAGTGACAGCACCAGAAAAGCACCAGCAAAAGGGTTGGTGAACTTTTCTTTCCCTTCAGTGAGTGGGCAGGCAGAGGGCAGCCTGGGATGCCTTTACAGAAGATATCTTATGACTATCAAAGTATCATCCTAGGAATGCTGAAGTTTGAATTCAGATTTCTCAAGACTCAGTCAATAACTTTCATCCAAAGCAATTTCCTTCTCTCATGCTGACAGGCAAATTGGAAATGTGACAGATGACAGACAAACTGGCAGGGTGACAGGAGGTTTTGAATGCAGTCTGCAAAAAGGGCAAGAACATCCATTTTTCTCTCACACCAAATTCTCACTCCTACCTTTCCCTCAGCTCCTGTTTATATCCTGCTTTGCCAGAAAAGGCAGCTTCATTTCTTTCATGGAAGTCCTTTCAGAGCCACTCATCTAAGACAATTTAGCATAGGCATTAAGATAATTACAGTGTAAAGCTACATCCTGGCCAAATCTTCTGCTGTGCCTGCTCAGTTGTTCTGAATACGATTTTCTAGCAAAATTTATCCCACTACCAATACTCACCTGTGGTGCATCTTTACAGAGGTTTGATGTGGACCTGCATGAATCTTTTCCCTGAAGCAAGAAATTCCAGGGAAAGAAAAGCTATTTATTTTTTTTTTAATTAAAAAACTAGATTTATGAAAGCAAAATTCTTAAACCAACAAACTCAGGTGAAAGACAGGTTTAGGTCTGAAAGAAGTACACACAGGAATGGTGTGTAGTAGGAAATAGTATGATAGAGGACTGGTAATAGCCTGGCATCTTGATAAGGAGGAAGAAAAGAGGAACACTAGAAAAGTGGGGAAAGAGATCAAGAAATCACTGGATCCACTCTGTAACAGTGTGGGCAGCACTGTACAGGAAAGGTATACCAAGAGTTTTCTGTGCTGAGCCTTGGCTGAAAGCAGTTTGTAGCTGTGAGTGAAGAAACAGCCACCTGCTGCTGGATTGCCCTTGTGCAGGAAATTTATGGGTTGCACACGCTGCTTCTAGGGCATTTGACTCTCTCAACCATCTCTCTGCCTAAGAGAAGTAAGCTAGGAGACCCCATAGCTTCATTTTGACTGGGTCAAAAGGAAATAATAATATGCATAACAGTTAGGTTTGGCAATATTTAATGCATTCATTCCTTGAAAGCTTTGGATAATAGTTCTAGTTAATATAAATGAATCAATTTTTCAGGAACTTGTCAGCTGTCCTCCCCCTAAAAATTAGAATGATTAATGATAGAAAAATTATAACAAGAAGGTAATAAGAGCTTTCACTTGGGTTTTTTTAATTGTAAGGAACTTTACAAACATTCAGTAATTGATTTAAAGCCTCTCTTTATCCCATGGTGTGAACACTGGAAGTGTGAGACAAAGGTATTAACCAAAGAGACAGTAAAATTCATCACTTCTGTGTTGGCAATGAGAAGTATTAAACTCTTAAGCAGTCAATAAGCCAAGCTGCCACAGACCCAGAGAAAACCACGTTGGTTTTATCCATGCTCCAAGTGATGTTTCCTACTGCTTGCAATAAAGATGATTTCTATTGACTTGTGTATCTTTAAAGCATACTCAGGTGTGCAGAAACTGGACTCCCATGAAATACAATAACACTATTAGCACTAGTAGCTGTGAGGCCACCTCTGAAGTGAAATAGTAGTCTCTGTGTGCAGAGATGTGAGGTTAAAATTCAGCCTTTGCTTGCTAAAAGCACCCTCTGCAAGACAAGCCTAGCTCTCCTCAACAAAGCTTCCTACTCAGGGAGAGAAGGGAGGTAAGCACCTTGGCTTGAGGAGTAGCTCCATTTTAAGATCTGAAAGTCATTGCTACACTTGAATAGCCTAAGTGTGGAAACAGCTTTTAATCTTCGACACCATAAATTATCATTTCAGTTTGTTTTTATAGAGAAGCATTAGCACTATTGGACTGCTTGGCAGTTCTTATTCCACTTGTGTTTATCTTTTGTAAAGGTCGTGTTACTGCTTGCTGTAGAATTGTCAGCAGAGGTTGCTAGCAAAAACTTTTTTGGAGAAAATTGGAAAGGACTTTAGAAAGGAACATTACCCTAAAATAACCACTGCGGACATTTCACAGGGATTCCATGCTTAAAATTGTTCTTGAACAGAAAGCAGTGGGTTTTCATCCTCTTTTTGAATGTTTTTTTTTTGATGCTGAACATAACTTCACAGTAACAGAAGACAAAATAACTGTCAGTGTTTCTCCATATACCATGCAAGGTAACATTGAAAAGCAGAGTGCTGGCAAACACAGTTCAGAGGCACTTGAACTGCTTTGGCATGAGGTCAGCTGGTGCCAGAAGCAGTACAGATGTGCTGCACAGCTGACTAGAAACCCATGATAAAACTCACTATCAAAGATATTTTTTTTTTGAGTACTATTTCCATGAAAGAGCTTACTGACCCTTTACATGACAGTATTTTGACTTAGTCTTACACCCGATGCCTTTAAAAGCATTTCTACCTTTTACAGTATGTCACTCACTACCAGTAAATGAAAGCACTATGATTTAGAGAAGAAATCAAAATATCTCAAAAAAGGAAACATCAAAACTTTTTGACCCCATTTTATACATAATGTTTTAGATATGCTTTCTGGTCTTCTCTGTGTATCATTTATTACTAATGAACAAAAGCACTACAACTTTGAAAAGAAAATGTAAGTTAGTCTCTAAAATACTGAGCTAGAAAAACAAAGAAGCAATATCTCAGAGGTACTAATTACAGAGACTGGAAATCATAGTGTGCTTGGGGCTGGAAGCATGGCTAAGATGTGCTTGTAGTTTTCCATAGTACAAGTCAAGGAAAATGTTATTAACTGGAAGAATTATAAAGCAGTGAAACAAGGCTCCTTTCAAACAGATTGTTTTATTTGAGAATGCTCCGAGAAAACAAATTGTATACACCAGGACCTCTTGGGTACATTAGTTACCATCAAAACAACCATGAAAACTTTTCCTAAAGTGCCTGATAGAAGAGATGTAATTAAAGCCTATCACTGGATTAGGTTGTTTGCATGGTACAGCCACCCAGAACTACCCTCAGAGCTGAGTAATCAATTTTTGCCTCTAATACCTTGTATTGTCTGTAAGGTGTTTAAGTTCAGGGACTTATTTCTTTACTTGTATTTATGATGGAAAAAATATGGAGCGGATGCCTCTTTAGATTTCAACAACTTAAATAGTGCTTGACACTGCTTTCAAAATATTATTTCACTGAAATCACAGATGGTTTACAGACATTTCTGCTTAAATTTTAAGTAAAGAACAGAGTTCAAAAAGTAGATTATGCAGTATTGTGTGGGGAAGGACAGGTTAAGACAACAAAATTGTGCTATCCACTGCAGTCTCAGCACTGCAGCATTTATCTAAAAGTATATATATATAAATACATATATTTTAAAACATATTTATATATTAATATGNAACTGAAAGGGAATCATGAAGATTTTGACATAAGTCTGTATAGATTGATGCATTTTCACTGTTCATTTCAAAACAACTTGTAACAGAAATTCTTCTGCAACACATAACAGGCAAAGGACATTTTTATGTTGTCAACATTAAATCAAAACTAATCTTACAACCTTCTATTTCTGTGGACAGCAGTCAGATTACAAACTACATTTGCCAAGTGTGTTTTAGAGTACCCTAACAACAAACTGCTTCTACAGGAATGACAAGCCTGTTACATTCAATAATAATTTAGAACCAGAAAAGGAGAAAATTACATAGAAATAAAGGATAGCAAGGACAGAGAAAAACCAGACATGTTGGGTCTTAGTCAGGTGGATGGTCATTGCCTGATCATGGTACAACCAATAGCAGCAGTAAGGTACTAGCAGATGCTGATTTTGAGCCTATTAGAGGAGCTGTTGTCTTGTGTACCTGGAATGTATCCTTCCAAGAGAGGCTGAAATATGATATTTGCCCAGAAAAGGGAAAGTAATGAGAAAAGAATAAGACAAATACTTAAGCCTCAGGAGAAAAAAAAATTAAAAATAAAAAGGTTTGGGTTTGTCTTGGGTGAAGGCTTGGAAACTGGCAGTTTCCCTTTTGTATTTTGTTGTCTAAACTTGAGTTTATGCACTTTCTGGGAATTGATTAGTTTTCTGTTTTGTTATTAAAGTTTTGCAAGAAGGAAATAAGAAATAAAAGAGGATGCTTTTAAATTACATTTTAAATACCCACAGACCTATTAAAAACATGTAGTGATTTTGTTTTTATAATATCAACAAATTTGCCCCCAGAGTAATGTTTTTCAAAGATAAATGCCCATTAGCTTGTGTTTCTCAGCATTTCAATGCTGTTAATTTTAAATATAGTTTTAAAGAATAGATTATGCATAACAATTAAGACAGTCTTTCACCTTGATTCATAGTCAGATTGAGAAAGGGTTTTATAGACCAGAGCTTCAGGTAAGAAACTAAACTGAACTGGGTGGGTTAGTTTAACTGCTCAGGATTCAATCCATTCCCTTTAGTTTTACCTGAAGGATTTACCTCATCTCTAGGGTTTGCTCCAAACTCCATCACTGCAAGTGCAATAACTGTGCAGGAAAGGGAAAGGGATGGTGACCTAGTCCAAAATTGGTCCCATTTGGATAGGGTGAGAAATTCTTGATAGAGGTAACCACAGAGATTTGCAATAGGAGAAATAGATTAACAAGTGCCACTCCCCTGTGCTTGAAGATAGAGGGGATATTTAAGCCCCTGCTGATCAACAGAAACAACGAGCATGAAAGTCCACTTGTGATATGTTTTTACTGGCTAATTACACTCCGGGTCTAGTGCCTAATTTACACTTCAAATACTGTAATTTGCCTTGTCAGGTGCTTCTTTGTATTGTGCATTTCACTGTTAAGATAATTACCATTATATGCTTCTAAGGGACATTAGTGTTGTTGGACCTAAAATTGTCATGAGATCTTTTCAGTCAGTCACCACAGCCACTGCAATTTCCCCTCACACGGTGATACAATTGTGGAGGCAGGAAAAATCAGGAAACATGAGCCAAAAAAAATCTCTGATGTATTGTTTAAATACACACAATCACTTCTTTCTGTACAAAATATTGCCATTCCTGGCAATAGGTCAGCAGTGAATCTGCTTGAAATATTTTATTTCCCAGACACTTTCTGGAGTAGTGAGTCATTCTTACGGTCAGACTTCAGATAATTTCATAAATGAGGTGGCCATCCCATTTTTTTTTTTACTGTTCTTTTGTGCAGTGCCCATTTTAGACCCACAGTAGTGATCTGGAACATCGACTGTTACTTTGGAAACTTTCCTTTGCATGCCCTGTTAGTATGTCCAGTCCAACATAGAGATTACATAGAAGTAAAAGTTGATCAAGAAAGATGTTTTAGCTGCTGCTGTATTGCTCTAGGCATTACACTGTGTGAATTAGGTTTTATATTGGCATATACATCTGAACTCCACTCTCTAGCTGTTTGCTCCTGCTCTGCTGCAGCATTTGCCTTTGGGAGGTAACATGGCACATCTGCCAACCAGGGCATGAGGCAGACAGCTGAATAAAATCACAAGCAATGCTTTAATGTCTCACTGTTATTATTATTATTATAGTTGCTGTACAGCACACAGTTCTATTGCTTGATCTGAAACAGCATAGGTGGTTCCATCATCTTAATTTCTACCTCAAATAAGTGATACCAAAACTGTTGACCTCAGCTGGGAAACATGACTGAGAGCCATCTCAGTCCCCTCAGGATACCAATCACCTCAGCACACAGCCTGTGCACCCTTGGAAGTCATCAGAATTCTAGTAAATGTATGAGGTCTTGTCCTTGCACATCCTGAAGGCCATGGAGGTTTTCTGATTTTCAGATGGCTACATCAGAGATTCCTCTTATGTGACCAGTTTGGATAGTTTGGATATGTCAGTGCAATAATTTGACCTCCTACCCTTGACTGACTTGTTAGATTACATTTTAATTACATAGTTTCCAGCATTTTTGCTGAAGGTTATACAGTTAAGTACTCAACCACCTTTTGAAAATACTATCGAAGACGTGTGCAATATCTGAGACAATAAACTATTATTTACAGAATCCCAAATCAGATTATTTTATTGTTTAACATCTTAGAAAAGCCTTTGTTGTCTTAGAAAAACTTGTATACACATTGGTAAACTGGTAAGCCTGATGTTTTCCCCTGGGTACAATACTATGTGTTGTTAATTTTCAGCAAAAGCTGTCATTTGACTTAACATCTATAATTATATCATTATGTATGACATACTTACAAGCCTTTGTAATTAAATTCCACTGTTTGGTAGAAAAGGGATCAAATTTGACAGATGACACAGCAGAACCTTGTAGGCAGCATTCAAGGGTTGAAATAACACAGTGCTCTTTTCTGCAAGTAAGTCTTGAAGAATAATTTGCTAGTTTTCAGTACACTGTAGACTTTCCCTTAATTCAGACCATTTAGAACTGGCTGAATAATAAATAAAAAAAATGTTTCTGACCAAGATATTATAATTACCAATTAACATTAAGCACATCATCCAGTTCTAAAATCGTTTTGAGGTTTATTGCATATTCCTGTATTTTTTTAATAAAAGTCACTGAGCCCTGCATTATTTGATTCTATTATGTATGACAGAAATGTAAAATAGGGAACAAAAGCCAGAAACATCTGAATTCTAACCCCAGCATTTCCACAAGGACTCTGCCCATTTTCTTAAAAGGTTAATAATTTTTTTATATCCCATTTGCTATATGACCAATATGAAATTATTTTGGACCTGGTTAAATACTGAAAATTTAGTTGGCTTCATTGAACTTCTGCCCAGATCATTGTTTAGACATCAAAAGATGTATTAAGTTCTCATTTCAGATGCCCACATTTGAAATACAATAATTTTTCCCCATGTTTCAATGCTGTATCTATAAAATTATGAGAATAAATCTAACAATTCCCATAGGATTTTGGGAGTATTCATCAGGATGTGCTTGTAAAACTGAAAAGTACCAGTGCTATAAACACCTTCAACAGAAGTGTTTGTCTTGGTTGTTATGTAGCTCCAAAGAAATGAAATATTGATTACCTTCCTAGATTGCTTTAACCCTCTGTACTTCCAGTGCAGCAAGTGAAGTTCATAGAGCAGAAACCAGTACATCAAAATCTCATTGGACACAGCCACATCACTACCCAGTGTTTCTTTAACAAATTCTTAATGGTTGGTATTTTTTTAACAAACTCTTAATGTTGGTGTATTTTTCATCTCTGAAAATAGCCCTATTTGTTCTAGTGGGAACCCTTGTCTTGCATACAAATGGCATGCCATGATTGCAGGGAGAAAACTGCAAGGAAAATGTAAGTTTACTATCAGTATGTAGGAAAACAACATCAATTTGGTCTTGGAAAGAGCTAGATCAGCCTGTTCATTCTCCTGCTAGATCAAGATTTCTTCTCTGTTTTATTCATAAAGGAATTTATCAATGGGATGCTCAAAACCAATATATCTGCTGGCTGGCGAGCACCTTTGGCACACTCCTGAGCAAACCTGTGTCCCTTGAATGTGATGATGTTTAGAAGCACAGACTGGTTTCTGTAGCTTTAAAGCTTCAAAACCATCAATTTCCTGTAGTTTAATGTCACTGAGAGAGAACTTCATATCTGCAGAATGACAGTCTCACAGATACTGGAGCACTGCTTTGTGCTTTCCTTTCCCTGGCTGCAATTGTTACAATCTGAGCTTTATGTGATATTTCTTTGTAATTTTAAGAGTAAATTCTTCTGTTTTGTGAGTTGCCTTGAGGATGTCATTCCCTGGGGTAAAATGTAGTTATCTTAGTGAATCTGATTTAGGCTCTCATTTGGTAATTTTGTTCTGTCTACAAGAAAAGTTGTAATTGGTGACTGAAGAGCTTCTGTAGAGCAAAACATCATTTAGGAGAAAAGCATTTTAAGAGAAAACATACCTCATTGTCAATGAAATATCCTGCTCATGAGGTAATTAGTGATTTTCCATATAGGGGGCTCTGCAAGGACCTGCTGCCCATTTGCTCTCCTCCCTGCTCATCTCTCCCAGAGCTCCCTACCCTTCCTGCAGACACAGGGGCCCTTTCAAGGCCTTTCCTACCTGCCAGGAGCTGGCTGACAAGGCAGACTCCAAATCTGGGTAAGCAACCTTAGCACACATGTTGGGCACAAACTATTCCTTATGCTCCATTCCTTCTCCACACAGATGTATTTTTATGTGTGAATGCTGTTCCATTATGAGAAGAAAAAAAATAGATGTGTTGCTGTTTTACACTTCACCACCTTAGTCCTTTCAGTTTTGTTATAATGATAATATGAAATACTAACATCCTAAGTCGTAAGATGTATTTAAATTATAGACACAATGACTAGATGGGTTTTATGCTGCTTTTTTTTTTATTATTTATTTATTTATTTTTTAATGCGGAGTTACAGGAGGACCATTTCAGGGCTTTTTAGTAAAGTTCAGAACTATGAATTTAAAAGTTATAGCTGGGAAGCAAAAAGACAATGCAGAAAAAGAAGCAGAGACAAAGTCTAACTTTAAACAGTATATCAAGAAAGGTGAATGGTAGCCAATTAATATATTACAGATTAAATGTGATTTAGAGTATACCACAGCTATGAAGGATCTAGGATGTGATTACACAGATATAGAAAGGATTGAAATATTCTTAAATTTTCTCTCTAGTAAGATGTGTAGTGTTGAATATATGTTAATAAGTTGCTAAGCCATAGTTATCTTGGTGCTCACTTAATGCTATTATTTGCTATTTGAAATACATAAAATAAAAAGTAATTATGTAATAATTAAAAAATAAAAGAAAACACAGTCTCCTGGAAATTAATATCATCCATGCTTTGACTTTGCCTTTCTTATCTACACAGCACAGGATATTGGGAATGCTATTCTACTGAAATTTAGTCAGGAAAATACACAGACAAAATGAGATCTTCTGAGCTTAAACCCATTATTGCTGATAGTAATCATGTGTTATAAAACTCTGAGTGTCAAATAGTCACCAAATTAAATACAAATTTGATCTTTTCAAATCTTTCAGCTTTTCACAAAGCTTAAGAGGAAACTTCTAAATGTTTGGGTTTTTTCCCTATCGAATGAATCTCCTTTTTGCCCTGAAGTAGGGAAGTGGTGAAGGAGAAGGGAGAGCAGTAGGCAGTAGGCAAGAACTAGAAGAAATCAAAACAAGTTACAATGAACTTTCCTAGAACAGTCCTGTCATGATGAAATCACTCTGACCTTTCCTGCACCCTTCCCTCTCTTGTTTTGTCTGTTGTTATTCTCACATTGTGCTGTAAGTTAGGGGTGTGCTCATACATACATTTTTAACAATTTAATTTGAACAGTTTAATTTTAACAACCCCATGCAGAGATACAGTTCTGGGAAATTTGCTTTAAATATGGAGAATGAACTTCAGATGTTATGGATATATAAATGCAGTTCCATTGCCTAGAAGTTGAAAATTACCTTATTTGTTGGTTAGAAAGGAAAACAAAGACATGTTGAGTAACTATGTTTGTGTTGTTTGCTGCAATTGTTTTTGATTAATTAGAATTCGAGGTTAAATTGTAATAATAATAGTATAACAGTTGGTAACATGATATGTATTGATGTAAGTTTGATATAATGGAGTGATTTGTGTTGCCAATAATAATTAAATACCCTAATGTTTTAATCAATAAGATTAAGAATACTTGGAAACCAATATGTAACGAAGATAAAATGAGACTTAAAAGGCAGGCTTAAAAGGTTGCTCCTTGGCACTGTCCCTGAGGTGATGTTTCTGGAGACAGCAGTGTCATCCTGCTCTGCCAGATGGTGCTAAAGATAAACAAGGTAAACAAATGAGCAGGCTGAAACTTTGATGGAAAAAAAGTACTGTTTGATTTCAGCAATTAAATACTTTTCTTTTTGACTCCTGCTTTCCTTAGTCTGTAGATTTTTTTTTAAGGATGTCAGTATGATTAGTCAGAGATGATCCCACCACAGGTCACAGGCACTACCCAGTCTGCTTGACTGGAGCAAGACTTGAATCTAGTTCTTAACCTTCCCCATAAGCAGCTGCCATCACTTTCCAGAACTGGATTTTCTCTCCTTTGAATCCCAGCACAACCCTGAGCCATTCACACACCTCATTACATTCAAGTTTTCTTTTTCCACCTGCTTATATCTGCAATAACAGGCATGCCAGGCTAGAACACATCTGGTTCCTTCTGCATATTTCTGTATCTATACAGGTGAAGGTAATAATTTACTGAACAAAGCCCTGTGGAGATTATATACCTGTTTAAACCAGAGTTATACACCTGCTTAAATATATTTCTGTGTGTGTCTTGGGCTTTACATACAGATCTCCTTAAGAAAGCTCCTTCAATGCTCTGTCAACTGAGAGAAATTTGTCAAGAGTTTTTGAAAATTATTAATCCGGGGAATACTTCCAAATCATGAGTAATCCTGTGAGTCTGGAGTTCAGATGAATAGAGGCGTGTCTTAGTTTGTTTATAACAGGAAAAAAAAATCATATTTATTATTATACACTCCTCAGATTGTATATATTTTTTTTCTTCTGTTTCCATTTCTCATTTAGAGAGAGGAGAACTCAGCACAATCATTGAAGAGCAATAATTTTCCTACAACATTTCTGTAACAAGTCAAGAGATGCTTGGCAGAGCATAGTCCAAGAGATTCTCTTTTGGACATAATCAGATGTGGATGAAATGCCACAGCGAGTTAATTAAAAGAGTGAATTCCAAATGGATGAGGGTTACAGTTAATCACATAGATGCTTGCCAATGGCCTATAGATAGCAGAACTTCTTGGCCTCAGAAAATAGAACAGATGATTGCTCACCTACAGAGAGCATATGTCTTTCACTGCACATGATTTAAATATATTGGACAAGGTTCTCTATGAGAAGTTTTCTGTTTGCATGTTCCTCTATAGTTATGTGGTTCATTCAATGTCCTGCAAGGGAACCTTGCCATTTGTCCAGCTTCTTTTGAAGGCCACCCTTTCCAGGGAAATAGATTCTCTTCAGAGTCCAAAAACCTATCACTAGAGAAAATATCCTCTCTCACATTTGGACTTTTTTTTTAACCAATACAGCTCAATATCCTACCCACACTGGATCTAGGACTTGCAGTTTCTATATCTCCTCCCCTGTCTGCATTCTACTTTTTTTTTTCCTTTTCTCTTCTCTTTGCTATCTCTTCCTTCTTATCTGTAAAGAGCACACCTGCACATACTACTCATCTTTGAGCCCAGGACTTCAGTACCCAACAGCTATAAACTCTGATCTAGCAGTATCCTGCAACTAAGTAGATGTCTAGGACTTTTCTGCAGCCCCTGGTGAGCACTGAACTCCTTCAAGGATCTGAACTTCACACCAAACAGCTTTCTGTATCATTCCCTTCCCTCACACACCCATTCATCCCAAACAACTGATTTCCCAACTCTTTACTTCCCATGAATGACCCAAGTCTCTTCCCAGGCCACATTTAGCCAGTACTGCTTAGGTTACCACATGCTTCTGAAACTGCCTATTAAATTTGCCCTCTTCATATATTATACACTGTATTTCAATAGATGGCAGGAATGACAAAGTAACCTGGAGTTTCATTTTAAAGAACACTGAAGATAATGTAACAACAGGTGATAGAGCCATAAAGTGCAAAAACTATATAATTTAAACTGGTCAATTTAGAGATGGCTGTAAATGACTAAAATGTCAGCTCAAGTTTATTCAGCTTCTGTTAAAAATCAAGCAAAGTCCCAGAAGATCTCTGCCCCATTTGCTAGACTAAACACCTCTTCTGTAAGGATCACATATGTCCAAGCAAACCTACTCTGGACCTAGGGTTCTGGAAAGAAAATTTTTCAGCCTTTTGACAATATCTTGTCATGTGTATCTGGAACCATTTCTTCTCTGCCAGCTTCTTTGATTGAAAACGAAGTGCCTGATGATGAAGAAACACTCAGCTCCAGAAGGATGAGCAGAAATTATCTGTGGCAAAAAAAGATGATGAGATTTAGCCACTGAGGTCTGAGATGTGTGCTTCTTGCTTTAGCTGTTGATTGTTATCTGGGGACAAGAATGAATCAAAGCTTTCCTAGCTTGTGTAGTGGTATTAAAAAACAAAATAGTGAAAGAGAATCTGTGGGTTCTTTCTGGTAGGTCTGAGTCACCAAGGTACAGAAAGCTCTGCTGTGTTGGTATGACACCTTCAAGCATTGCCTGAAAAAACTTCCTCTCATCTAAGACACTTCTCCAACTCTCAGAGAGAAGATAGGGCCTAGTCAGCTAATAAACACTCAAGCTGGTTTATTCCTAGGTTCTCAAGGATTTTTGAGGGATGGAGAAAGTAGAACAGGCCAAGTTACTAAAAATGAATAGAGCTTCCTAACAGAGGGTCTGGTGATTAAAATGCTTTGAGGATTGTTGTACTGTGATAAGAAAATGTCCTTGTGTAGCTATTTCCAACTAAACCTTTTAGAAAAAGGCAAGACATTTCCCCAAATAAGGGAGAATTTAATACAGATTCTCTGCAGAATTTCAGTAGTCACTGCACTAAACTGAAAAGTAAATTTTCTGAAAAGAATTAGTTCTGTTCTCATTCAAACCAGGACAGGTAGGAAAATAGAATTTATTTTCTGCTGCAAATAAAATCATTATTCAACTGCTCACTGAAGAAATTCTTGGCTGAGAAGCTAACAGGCTTGCTTGTTACAGAATATTCTTACATTTTAACTACAATAGTAAAATTCCTTTAGCAGGACTTCAGTGGAAACACAGTTCTGCTTCAGATCTTTTATATCAGAATCTGTGGGCAGATTTGAGGCACTTTTCACATAGGACATACCTAAGAATGTGGCAGGGCACACAAATTGGTGTACAGAAACAAATCTACACAGTCTGCACTAAATTGNAAACTAATCTCCAGAAGATAATTGTTGGCCCTGACTGCTTCCCATCCCTTGAAATAAATCTAATGCATTTTCAAGTAGAGAAAATTTGCTAAAAATGGAGAAAAGTCTGAAACTGTCAAAGCCTTGCAGGGCACTTCAGTCTCTCTTTGGTGGATTTGTTCCATCTACCCATGAAAGACCAACCTGGCTGTGCAAAGGCTGCAACCTGTGAGGTGAAAGGTCTGCACAGAGATGGATCCCAGGCTATTGGCTGATGGAAGGATGGCAATAATTACCTCCCTGTGAACTGCACTCTGCTAATAAGTGTGAAGGAGCCTCATGCAGTAGCACACGGAGATTAACAATAATGGAAATTATCAATCTCCAAAGCAATAAACAGCTACTGAAGAAGAGGGTCAGCAGGCAGCCTTCTTTTTAAAGGGCTGATGTATAAAATGGAATACAGAATAATCTGCAGTTACATTGCATTTTTATAACACAGCATGGGAGTCCCACATTTGGGAAGTTAAAAGGTAGCAAGCTTAAAAGCAGTCAAGTAAACAGGGAGACCTAAACTCTTTTAAGAGTACAGGCAATGTGAAAAAGCAAGCTGGCACCACACCAGCAAGGTGAATAAGATTTCTTGACTCCAGAGATAGCTGCCTGGGAATTCCCTACTAAATTACTGATGTTGCATGTGTCTCTAACTTGAGGAGGGGATGGCAGTGCACAGTGATGTAGCCTCACGCCTGGTAAATAGCACTCAGCATCCTTGTCCCAAAGAAGGTTAAGGTGACCGAACACACAGCTCCTGAACACTAGTGGTTTTGTCCCCAGTACAGTAAAGTTTAAGCAAAGCTCTCTTACAAAAAGCTTGTTACTTTCTTTTACCTTCTCTGGGGACACTGTTCTAAACTAAAACTGGGGACACACTGAACTCAAACTCCTTAGAGAGGAATGCATGGGCTTTTGTAGAGGTGAATGCCAAGAGAAGCTATAATCCCAAGCACCTTGCTGACAGTATGCAATGCAGTTAAGTGAAGTATAGACTTGTTCTTGTAGGTTGTAGCCTACAGTGGGAAAATACCCTGATACAACCTGAAACAAAAACTGTCATCAAGTGTCCAGCCTTTGTGCAGATGCTTCTGCCTCTTTTTTCTCCTGACATCTTTTATTCTGTGTCTAAAAACTATTTTAGCCTGTGCTCTGTGCTGTTGATCATCCTTCTGGGTTTGCTCTGATGCCTACAGCTGGGATCTGTGGCTCTCCAGGTTTCAGGTCTTCAGAAATTATTGTTTTCCCAAACCTGCAACTTTCCATGTGAAGGTAAGAAAGAAAAGGTATCTAGACAGCTTGGATGTCAAAGTAGAACAAGACTTTTACTGTGTAACAGGAAAAATGTTTCTGCATGAGTTCTTTATAGCACAGGTAAAGCACTGGCAGATATGTTGAGGAGTGCTTACCCAACTGGTGACTGGGAGAAGTCTCCCAAAAACTTTCTGCTGACTCTGGGCTGCTGTTCAACTTGTTCGGACAAAGTTAATATGTTATTTACACACTGAATTATGTTTATTTGGAAAGGCAGTAGGTTCACTTTTCAACAGGATCTCTCATATATTTACAATAATTCAAGTCTGAGTTTTGTTTAGAATAGTAACATTAAGTTTAATACTTTTATATTTTTTCTTTTTTTTTTTTTCAATTTGTGGTTTAAAAATCCTAAGCATATCACATTTCTTCACAAGTGAACATACCCTGTTATTTGCACTTACTGAAAATAATATTTTGGCTACAAGTAACACGGCAGCCATCTGCTTGTTCTTGTTAATGAAAATAAAATTCACATCCAGAAAGTGAGAATTCATAGCTCTGAAGAAAAAGATTTGTCATCCCACTGTAGTAAACAAAATTATACAAAGGGAAGTTGTCTATATTTAGCCTGTATCTGAATATAGCAGTTGCTCTATCACCCAGTGACTCCTCTTCAGCCAAGAAGGGGGATTGGGAAAAGGCAACCTGAGGGTAGAAATGAAAATGGATTTAATGAAACAGCAATACCTATGCCATATAAAGCATATGAAATTATATTCAGTCCAACAAAGTCACAGTGGTCACAATAAATGGGAAGGCAGTCCTCAGGAACAAAAGAAAGAAGAGCAAGAGGAACCCAGGCAAGATGTGGAGACCTAGAAGGAGCCCTCCCCCAGCCCCCTCAGCGCACCNCTTTACTTTCTGTACTGTGCATTTGTCTTCCACCTTCTATTGAAACCAGATTTAATTAACCTACTGTTAGTGGCTATGATGCTAAATTCCAACTGACTTTCATCACAGTCTGTGGCTTATCATTTGAGGAAAGTAATGACTCACCTTTTTTCACTATGATGAATAAACTAATCTCCAGAAGATAATTGTTGGCCCTGACTGCTTCCCATCCCTTGAAATAAATCTAATGCATTTTCAAGTAGAGAAAATTTGCTAAAAATGGAGAAAAGTCTGAAACTGTCAAAGCCTTGCAGGGCACTTCAGTCTCTCTTTGGTGGATTTGTTCCATCTACCCATGAAAGACCAACCTGGCTGTGCAAAGGCTGCAACCTGTGAGGTGAAAGGTCTGCACAGAGATGGATCCCAGGCTATTGGCTGATGGAAGGATGGCAATAATTACCTCCCTGTGAACTGCACTCTGCTAATAAGTGTGAAGGAGCCTCATGCAGTAGCACACGGAGATTAACAATAATGGAAATTATCAATCTCCAAAGCAATAAACAGCTACTGAAGAAGAGGGTCAGCAGGCAGCCTTCTTTTTAAAGGGCTGATGTATAAAATGGAATACAGAATAATCTGCAGTTACATTGCATTTTTATAACACAGCATGGGAGTCCCACATTTGGGAAGTTAAAAGGTAGCAAGCTTAAAAGCAGTCAAGTAAACAGGGAGACCTAAACTCTTTTAAGAGTACAGGCAATGTGAAAAAGCAAGCTGGCACCACACCAGCAAGGTGAATAAGATTTCTTGACTCCAGAGATAGCTGCCTGGGAATTCCCTACTAAATTACTGATGTTGCATGTGTCTCTAACTTGAGGAGGGGATGGCAGTGCACAGTGATGTAGCCTCACGCCTGGTAAATAGCACTCAGCATCCTTGTCCCAAAGAAGGTTAAGGTGACCGAACACACAGCTCCTGAACACTAGTGGTTTTGTCCCCAGTACAGTAAAGTTTAAGCAAAGCTCTCTTACAAAAAGCTTGTTACTTTCTTTTACCTTCTCTGGGGACACTGTTCTAAACTAAAACTGGGGACACACTGAACTCAAACTCCTTAGAGAGGAATGCATGGGCTTTTGTAGAGGTGAATGCCAAGAGAAGCTATAATCCCAAGCACCTTGCTGACAGTATGCAATGCAGTTAAGTGAAGTATAGACTTGTTCTTGTAGGTTGTAGCCTACAGTGGGAAAATACCCTGATACAACCTGAAACAAAAACTGTCATCAAGTGTCCAGCCTTTGTGCAGATGCTTCTGCCTCTTTTTTCTCCTGACATCTTTTATTCTGTGTCTAAAAACTATTTTAGCCTGTGCTCTGTGCTGTTGATCATCCTTCTGGGTTTGCTCTGATGCCTACAGCTGGGATCTGTGGCTCTCCAGGTTTCAGGTCTTCAGAAATTATTGTTTTCCCAAACCTGCAACTTTCCATGTGAAGGTAAGAAAGAAAAGGTATCTAGACAGCTTGGATGTCAAAGTAGAACAAGACTTTTACTGTGTAACAGGAAAAATGTTTCTGCATGAGTTCTTTATAGCACAGGTAAAGCACTGGCAGATATGTTGAGGAGTGCTTACCCAACTGGTGACTGGGAGAAGTCTCCCAAAAACTTTCTGCTGACTCTGGGCTGCTGTTCAACTTGTTCGGACAAAGTTAATATGTTATTTACACACTGAATTATGTTTATTTGGAAAGGCAGTAGGTTCACTTTTCAACAGGATCTCTCATATATTTACAATAATTCAAGTCTGAGTTTTGTTTAGAATAGTAACATTAAGTTTAATACTTTTATATTTTTTCTTTTTTTTTTTTTCAATTTGTGGTTTAAAAATCCTAAGCATATCACATTTCTTCACAAGTGAACATACCCTGTTATTTGCACTTACTGAAAATAATATTTTGGCTACAAGTAACACGGCAGCCATCTGCTTGTTCTTGTTAATGAAAATAAAATTCACATCCAGAAAGTGAGAATTCATAGCTCTGAAGAAAAAGATTTGTCATCCCACTGTAGTAAACAAAATTATACAAAGGGAAGTTGTCTATATTTAGCCTGTATCTGAATATAGCAGTTGCTCTATCACCCAGTGACTCCTCTTCAGCCAAGAAGGGGGATTGGGAAAAGGCAACCTGAGGGTAGAAATGAAAATGGATTTAATGAAACAGCAATACCTATGCCATATAAAGCATATGAAATTATATTCAGTCCAACAAAGTCACAGTGGTCACAATAAATGGGAAGGCAGTCCTCAGGAACAAAAGAAAGAAGAGCAAGAGGAACCCAGGCAAGATGTGGAGACCTAGAAGGAGCCCTCCCCCAGCCCCCTCAGCACACCTCCCTCATTATGAGTGTGATGTTTATGCTAAGGGATATAGCTGGGAGTCAGCTCAGGTCAGTCAGGGAAGAAGCTTAGAGGCTTAATTGGAATATTTTACTGTTGTTGAGTGGACTTTTTTTGCTTTTACTTTTGTTACTTTCAGTCTTTCAGTTATCTTTTTTTACAACATCTTTCTGATGGGCTGAATTCTGTCTTCGTTCACATAAGAGGGTATCCATCAGATTATATTTCCACTAATCATATCTGTATTTATTATTTTCCTCTTTCTACATTGCCTCAGATGCTTAGAGATAAGGATGAAAATAAATGATTTGTCACAATTTTTAACAAGACAAGAGGAGACAGGCTATGGCTGTCAAGTAAAGTGACAGCCACAGACAAGATATACATCACTTTGTTCTTCCCTTCAAAGCCCAATTTTGTTAATTTCTAGTATTTCACTCTTGATTACATACCAGATAACTGTCTTGCATTAATTTTATTTTTGACAAGAAGGAGTTTCAGGAGACTTTTTGTATGAGTATGGTGCCATCTATGTACAAAAGCACTGGACTGGCACTCAATTTTCAGGTTTGCTTCTATTCCATTCTGGGCTTTCTGTACACACTTGGACACTGTCACTCAGAAGAGGAATCATCTCTTTTAAAGGATGGATTAATACACAAATATCTTGTTCTGTGAACTACATTAATTTGTAATGTTATTATCTATGTCAAGAGACCTGTGGCTGGACTTGCCTTTGTGTGTGTTCCCTGCTTTCAAAATAATGTTTATTGAACTGAGGGAAAAGAAACTAAAAAAAAAAGTTCTGCAGGTCATTTCCAGCAATTAACCTGCTGATCCTCATTTAACTAGCCCCTGTTGAACACTATTTCCAGAACATGCTTTATTCAAAATATTTACATAACAGCAGAGGATAGCAGGTTTGATAAAGAAGCTTCTGAAGAGCACAGTCATTCATGTAACTATTCAGTTTGCTTGTCAAAAACTTCTAGTGTGCAGCCAGCAAATTAGATATTTTGATTCTAAGATATAAAGTTGGTTTGTAACTTCAACTATCTTTGCTGTCCTTCTCTAACTTTTGGCATATCTTCTCTCTGAGGTGAGCAGCTGAGTGGTTTTTTTAAGATATGTTAATTCATATAACTTAACTGCCAAAATGAAAATGCTCTTTCTGGAACAGCAGTGCTGTAAAAATTTAGATAATATACTCTTTTAAGATAGAGCACAAAACTCCTAGCAGTCTAATTACTTGCAACATCAGTTCATTTAAAAGCACTTCATTTCATGAGTTACTCTTTCACATAATTTTCTGACAAATGTAGTGCTTAATGCTTGAAACAGGAGTATTTTACTGGGAAATCATTTTAGCAGTAAAGATTCAGCTTAATTATTGCAAACAATTAGTGGTTATGCTGCTCATCTGACACCTGATTCAGCTTTTGTTATACTATCATATATAGCTGGCTTCAGTAAGCCATTTATCAATGGACTGTAAATTCATAGAAGTGGCATTTGACTAATGAGAAAATTTTCTTTTAGTGAGATTTTGAAAATAACAGAATGCAAAAAGTGTGACTTAATATTGAAGAGTTATTTTCTTCTCTCTTTTAACAGAAAACAGGTAACCAAAGAAAATATTTTAAAAGTAGGTCAATTATGGGTTCTTCAGGGCTCTAATTTCTATGGGTACTCAACATTAAAGTTCACTTGAAGTGAGATAATTTCTTTCAGGTAACAGTCTCTTTTCAGTAGTGCCCTGTGATAGATAGAACAAGAGGCAATGGTTACAAGGTGAAACATGGGAAGTTCCACCTCAACATGAGGAAAAATTCTTCACTGTGAGTGACAGAGCCTGGAACAGGCTGCTCAGAGAGGTTGTGGAGTCTCCTTCTCTAGAGACTTTCAAGACCAGCCTGGATCTGTTCCTGTGTGACCTGCCCTGGGTGGTCCTGTGTTGGCATTAGGGTTGGACTCGATGATCTCCAGAGATCCCTTCCAACCCCTAACATTCTGTGAATCTATGATTCTGTGACTGTAATGCTGCTTTCACAGAAAGAGCACAAGGAGTCCTTTATTGAAGCTTGTGCAGTTGAGGAAATTATAGCAGTTCTTAAAAACAGCCCTGAGGTTCCTACTATTATTTTAGCACATTAAGCAGCTGTGTCTGGAGTCAATTTAATCAGCTAATTGTGTGTCCTCTGGCTTGATCATGACCCAAACTCTTTTAATTAATTAGCCTAATTCTGTTCTTCAAAGCAGTGGAAATGAGGCACGACTTGAGTGAATTGTTATTACCTGATGGGTCCCATCAGAAATACTCCTAATTTCAAGCAGGACAGGCAAACCAAAGAACTGCTCTTTTCCACACACACTTTGAATCAGAGAACCTCACAGCAGGCATGGCCTGTTGGGGGACAGCTGCTCTCACCTCATTCTGTTGAGTCAGATACACCACACTTAGTGCTTGTGGTCTCTGCTTTTTTCTCTTCCTTACATTTCTCACTCTCCCGAAGGAACAACAGGAGGGGAATAGAAACTTTACATCTCCTGGGCTGTGCAATGGGTAAAGACACCTAGCTGGTGGGTCTGCAGTTCTCTCCTTGTAGGTGAGTAGCTCACAAGTGGAAGAAACATGCACAATTCATTACTGTCCAATAAGAGACAATGCTGTAAAGCCTTTAATTTCATAAACAGTAGATCTTCAGTAGAATGCTTCTGTAGATCTTTCTCCTAGTTCTGAGAGAATTTTTTTTTTCCACAAATCAGAAAACCATCCAAATTTCAGCCACTGAACTTTCCATCACTTTCACATACCTAGGAGTTCCCACTGAGTTCAAGTCAGCCTTTCTGACCTCCTGATGAAGACTCATGAGGGCAGCTCTATCTGGAGTCGTATACAGAAGTACAACTTCTGGTTTTGCTTTTAGATAGATCTTGTGCTCTGTTTGCCAGAGCACAATTATATCAAAGTTGTGCAAAAAGCACGAGTGAGGGTCCCTGTGGCTCTGTCACTTTACTGAAGAAGCCTCTGCTTCTGTACCTGAAAATTGTGGTGAAATATTCTGATGAGATTCTTACATAAAGTAGGAGGAAAGTATTAACGAGCAATAGTAATTTTGGGCAGATATAGGTCATTATGTTGAGCAGTATTAGACACAACTGATAAAAATAACTAGGTTTTCTGACCCTCATTTGTGATCCTAATAACTATTTTCTACCATCAAACAATATTTCTCTTTTTTAAGGTATAATTTAATGGTTTTGACTATGTTCACATTAACAAGAAGAGCAATAATTTAATCCATAGATTCAGATATTGGTGCTGATGCCATGACATCTACTCCATCATCTGTCTGATGGATCTACTTTGGCCTATTCTACTGAGGCTCTGATCCTGAACTCCACTCTGCACATGGGTTGGATCTAGGAGAAGTCTTTGATCCAGACTCTCATGTTCCCATTAGGGACTTGAGCTCTGCTGATGCCTGTCTGAAGCAGAGGCACCAACATAGTTCGTGTTATCCAAAACCACTTTGAGGACTGAACCAACACTCACCATAAGTGGTCATGAGTGGGAAATTCACCCCAGAATGGCTCCACTGCTCCAGACCACAAAGTGAATGTAGACTTTCTTTCCCTGCAGGTGTCCTCTCCATACTGTGCACTGCTTCTAATTAGACCAGTCCACACTCCATGTTTCCCCAGGCACATCTCTTAACATGCTTCCAATGGAGGTGTTGGGTTTGGGAGTTTAATTTCTGCAAACAGACCAGTTCAAGCTCATCAGTGTTCCTCTACACAGGTTTAAAAAGGGTTTTTAACACAATCCCAGATTATAACAAAGTGAAAAATGAGAGGAATGATTCATTTAATGCCCAAACCCTGAAAGCTATGACTCACCTGACAGGGAACAGTAAGAGTTTGTCTGCACTTCTCCAGTGTTGGAATGAAATGGTATTTACCCTCTTAACTATGGAAGTACTGCCATTTTTCAACCTTATCTTCAGTCCACGTTTCTGGCTTAATTCTCAGCTGGTGCACTCTTTTATTTTTCTTTTTCTTTCTGCCTTCCTTTCAGTAGCCTCCAGTTAGCTAATAAAAGAGAGCCACCTACGCTGAGCTGTTCATTGTTGCCTTCTCCCTGTACCAGCAGGATGGTGGTGAGCAGGGGATGGGTGATTCAGTGTTAATTAGACCTTTCCCACACAGCAGGTTTTCCAAATGCTGCAGTTATGAGTGACACTCTCAAATAAAAGCTCAGATTGGGGCTGCAGCAACAAAATATTCACAGAACAACAATCCTTTAACTCTGCATCTTTGCTTTTCTCTTCCAAAAACATCCCCATGCTGGAACAGTCTCTCAGGGTAGCGGTACTTCCCTAATAGAGATTCCCCCATGCTGGGGATCCATCTTAGGGCTGTCAATGTACTCTCCTCCTTACCTGATCCCTCCACAATGATTCTTGGTTTCTGCCTTTTCTTCCTGTCTTCCCAGCAGTCATTCCTTGAATAAGGATAAGTAAGGTACACTGTTCCTGTGTCTGTCTACACATGCTGGACTAAATGGACTGCTGTTAGGCCAAACTCATGGCTTTTGTGGGTTAAACATGACTAAAGGTTTAATCATTTTTAGTTTGCTTTGACCTTCTCTGTCAGTGAGAACAGTCCTCCATGAGAGGGACAGGAGAGAGAAGGAGAGACAGTGTGATGGGTTGACTTTGGCTGGCCACCAGATGCCCATCAAGCCTCTCTATCACTTCCCCTCAGCAGGACAGGCAGAGTAAATAGACAAAATGAGAAAAACTTGTGGGTCAAGATAAATGTCGTTTCAGAAAAAAAAAAAGAAAAAAAAAAAGGAGTGGTCACATGTAGAAGCAAAGCAAGAAAAAAATTTTTATTCTCTACTTCACAAAAACAGGGAATGCTCAACCAATTCCTGGAAAGCAGGGCCTCAGTACACATGTTAATTCAGAAGACAAACACCTTAATAATGAATGCTCCCCCCATCCCCCCTTAGCTGTTATTGCTGAGCACAGACACAAAGCACAGCATTGTAGGGGCAGCTGTGGGGAAAGATGTTGCCATCCCAGCCAGACCCAGTACAGGTGGCACAACAGTGAGCTTGCCTCTATCTGTTCACCAGTCCTGGACAGGGCAGCTCAGTTAAACCCCCAGTCCCTGACAGCT
The DNA here is from genome assembly GCA_013401355.1 of Ceyx cyanopectus. Taxonomy (NCBI): domain Eukaryota; kingdom Metazoa; phylum Chordata; class Aves; order Coraciiformes; family Alcedinidae; genus Ceyx; species Ceyx cyanopectus. The sequence continues at coordinate 8,749 of VYZU01026637.1, read as the reverse complement.
TCCCCTGCCTGCCCACCATAGCAGAGACACCTAGGAGTCAGCTTCACCCAAGGAGTCTCTAGTTCCATGGGACCCTTTGAGCCAATGGGCTCAAAATTGTTCAGGGTGCCCCATGCTGCTTTGTGCCCTGTCCTTTGGAAAGAAAAAGGAGCTCTGTTTTCTGAAACTGTCTCTTACAGCTGACATGAGGCTGCATGCTCCCAGACATGCCCATGAGGTTGATGCCCATGGTGCCACATGGCAGGAGTGTGAGGAAGAAATGCCAATGACATAAATGTCCCCTTACACTCTCCTGTTTTGCAAGTACTGCACCAAATCTGTCTTCCATTTAGCAAGTATATCTCCTGAGCTTTAAAATGAACCCAGTTGAGCCTTTATTCTGTGAAACTACTGAATTTCTTTTGCAAGTTGTTCCCTTCTAGTAATCACAGAGAGATTACTTTAAATGATAATTGTTTCCACATATTTGAATATATATATTTATATTTTTTTTTTAAAGGCACAAGAAAGAACTCTATTACTGTTCCCAGATTGCATCACAATTTCACTTTATTGATATTTAACTTTCAAATAAATCTTTCTGGAAGAGAGAATAGTCTTGGTGTTGCAGAAACAGATCCCAGCTGAATGCATGATAATCACAAATGCTTTTTCATGTAAGCAGAATATATTTCATCTCAATGGATCTCCAGTTTCAACTTGAAAGGAAAAATAGATAGTCTGATCCCACGCTGTGTTCAAAGAAGAAGAATGTGTGAACAGGCTGTGGCAAAGACATTAAAGAGAAACACTATCATTCTGAGATTTGTCAGCTCATCTTTCACTTATGCGTGGTGTCGTTTATCACCCAGCTTTCCTAAGAAGCTCCTATGTATTAATCTGTCCTAAAGAATTATTTCACATTTTCTGTCACTTAGTGAACACTGAAAATAAACACCGATGAAGAAAAAATAATAATTAAAAATGTGTAAGATCTTTCAAGGGTAAAAAAAAAAAAAGTAATAATTGGATAAATGCAACCTGAAAATGAAGCACAGATACTAATGGACACAAGTCCCCAACTTCTATTTTAATAAATACAAAACATAAAACAGAATTTAATAAAAATAAACACTGACAAGAACATATCCCGCATCAATGAGTCTAAGAGATAACAAATTGAAAATATTCCTGAAAGCCCTGTGATGTGAAAGGGTGGTCATTAGGTTAGATATGGAGGACTTGGCAAGTCTCATCTGAGTTCAACCTGAGGAATGAGACAAGCAAAGATGCATGCCCAGTAACACTGGTGTCAGTTCTTACCAGTGCTTCATTACTCCCCGTGAATCATCCTTCCAGATGCAGTCAGAAAAAGAGAATGTGCTTATTTAACCCTCTGTCATAACTGTTTATTTTGCCCTATTAATATGAGGCTGAGTAGTTCAGAGTTGAATTAAGCTTGTCATTACAAGAGAGCATAAAACACCTTTGTGATTTATTCCTTGACAATGGACTTCTTTGCCTAGGGAAGAGCATCATTTCAGCAACTCTGATATAAATCTGACATTTTACATTAGATTTGAGACACTGTTCCTGCAGCACCTTTCCAATGCAGTGGAACAGACTCCAGAGCAGGATGACATGATTTGCTGCCCACATAAATCTTTCTGTCATTAAGATGCTGAGAGCTGGACTCATCTCTCCTATCACAGCTGATCAAGCAACAATTAAAAATTTCTTACAAGTCCCAAGCTGATGTCTCACTGTGATTTAGCTCCCTGGGAAAGAGACCAGTCTCCTGCAAAGGAAGAACCCATCAGCCCAGTCAATGCCCTCATGCCATCCCCTTTCCAGCCTATTTCAGACCCTTCACCTAGCTGCTGTCACAAATCACAACAAATACTCATATGAAAACTGGTCCCTTTGGCAGCCATCCCTCTTGTGAGTGTAAAAAATCTCCAATTGAGACAAATATTTACAGTTTTAAATGTGAAATATTAAGGTAACAGTTGAAAATTTGCTAATAACTAATGTTTATGTGTTGCATATACACTAGTGAATTTACTGCCTGTTTTATTCAATGAATTAGTCATTAATTAAGGTTACCAAATTAGAAAAAGCCTCTCTTNCTTCTTTATGATTTACAGTAGGCAAAAAAATTCCAACTCATCTGGTGATTTGATAGAAGTTACATGGCAAATATTTTAGCCAGAGTATGGGAAACTATTCAACTACTTTAGACTTTACCATAAACACTGAAGCAGAAACCCTGCAGGTGCTCTCTGGAAATGGGTAATGTGAAGATGTTTACACAATTCTATAGAAATAACGTACTGTAGTTGGACACAACACCAGCTCCATTTCCCCATGCCTCCTCCATCTTTAATGGTAGTATGTTAGACCAAAGAACTGCACATACCATTAATACCATTAACTGAAAAGGAACAGGTTATGGGAATGTGTCAGTTCCGCTGGAGGATGCACAATGGCAGTTGGATTTAGACATATTCTTTTCATGCTAGTGAAGGCTCTTACTCAAAAAACAAATCCATGTATCACTTCCTGACCTTGCTGCTGGGCAGGGTATCCTGCTACAGGGTGGAGCATTAAATTGTACAAGAAAACACTGGCTGGCAGCCAGTGGAAATTTCATGTTTTATGGATCATGCTTCTACCATAATTCATCAGCTGCAACAGCCACTGGTGATATGGATATATGTGGCATGTGCCACAGGATATATTTTCTACTACAGTAAAATTTTGCTCATGTGTTTAGTCTAGGCTTAGCCAAAGGCAATAGGAGGTTCTAACAGCAGCTTACAGCTGCTAAAATTCAAGAGTAGTTAGGAAGATGATGGAGCTAAACTCTTCCTTTAGTAACAGTGTAACATGGGACAACTGCAACTGGGAATTGAGCTTTGGTATATTCATGATGGATATTTGGGGAAAAAAAAAAATCTCCAGCAGGAAGTCATCCCAGAGAACCTGGAAGAGGTTACATTTTCATCCTTGGAGCTGTTTTCGGAATGCTGCTAGACAAAATTAAAGCTGGCCTGATGGCAAGCATTCTCCCTCAAGTGATGCTGGACTAAATGACCTTTCCAGCCAGCATCCCCATGACATCACATTTTTACATGTCCTCAGTGAGTGTTTCTGATTAATCTGACTCTCCAGCCTGAAACAGAAGGTGATTCCTGTCTTGAACTGTGCCAAAAATCACAGAATCACAGAATGTTAGGGGTTGGAAGGGACCTAGAAGATCATCTAGTCCAACTCCCTGCAAGAGCAGGATCACCTAGACTAAGTCACCCAGGAACACATCCAGGCGGGTGTTGAATATCTCCAGAGAAGGAGACTCCACAACTTGCCTGGGCAACCAGTTCCAGAGCTCTGTCACTCCCACTGTGAAAAAGTTTTTCCTTGTGTTTACCCTAAACCTCTCGTGCTCCAACGTACTCCCATTGCCTCTTGTCATGTCACTGGATGACATTGAAAAGAGTCTGGCTCTGTCCTCCCTACACTCACCTTTAACATATTTATAACATTGATGAGGTCCCCCCTCAGTCTCCTCTTCTCCAGGCTAATCCATATGTGTTTAGACACCTGCAATGCTACAAGACACTACAGCATGCAACCTCAGAGTACAAAATACTGTCCAATAAATATAAAATCCGAGTTTCAGCTGTTAAATCTGCTAAATTTTCAAAACTTTGAACCAGATTAATCAGAATAAATGAGGTGCTGAAATAAACATGACAGGCAACACTTTGTTCATCTGATGTAATGGAAAAAAGACACAAGCTCCTACAAGCATCAGCTTGAATCTATGAAATTAATTTAGTTCTACCAACCTTGGAGTCAATCTCATCACCTTTTGCTCCAGATTATAAATGGGATTCTTCTCACCCTCCCTCATACATGCATTTAAAGAGGACAAACCACATTCAAACTGAAGCCCTGCCTTAAACATTTTTCACATTGATGAGGAAACATAAGAACAGAAAAAATGTATGTCTTTATTCCCAGAAAAAAGGTATTCTGGTATTATATTAATGAGCACCAAATTAGAAAAAGCCTCTCTTCCCCTAATAGCCCTACTTCAATTTGTTCAAAGGCTTTGTTGAAAAGAAGACTGAATAAAGAATAAAAAGCAGAAATGCAAACACACTCTGAGATTTATAAAATGTGACATTTTATTATAAGTAATACAGTCAACCTACAAAGCAAGGATAAATATTAAATGATAAAATTATGCATTTTGTTATCTGGGCAAAAAATGTTTAACTGTGTCCCTTTTGGTTGAGTTTATCCAAGTTCTGCTGACCACCTCCCTGAGAACAAGAAGATATTTCTTCTGCTCACTTTTCATGTGGATTATCACAAAATCATACTTTTGTCCATTTACTCTATTGTATTTTGTTACATCTCTCTCAATACATCAAGGGTCTTTTTCTTATTGTTGTATTATATTGCTGTTAAACTGTACATATCAGTTACCATGATTTCTTTTTCTTTGAACTGTGCAATTTTATCAGCCTTCCACAAATGTAACATCAGTTCTTCAGCTCATATAAAAAAAAATAAATCCCAAGGTGCTTTTGCTTTTCACTGTTTATCAATCTCAGATCCAGAATTTCCACTTGAGCCTTATAGTATTCGATGTATGACTCTGTGAGTGTGTGAGCATATATATAAATATTTAACACATTTCTTAATTTATATGTAACAGTTTGCATTTATTTCCCAGACTAATTCCCTATGTCAAAGAAAATATAATTATAGGCTTTACCTGTAGTAAGGTTAAAGTCTAAATGTTTTTTCTTTGCACCCATCTGGTGTCATTTCTAAGTTTTAAAAAATACGAATGTAGCAAGTGAGAGAATATTAAATAGTCAATGCAAGTTAACTTTTTATGTTAATGTTCTTGCACTTTACAAAATCAGGAACATGTATTTAAACCTTATATTACTTCAGTATTAGATAGAATAGACAGTTCTTTCAATGATATACTTTAATTTCACATAGACATCCTGCCACAGGGAGAAGGAAAATTAAGCTAGTACCTGCATTCATCTATTTGAAGAGCATCAGAGATGAGCTAGTGTTCATGAGTGCCCAAGGGACTTTAAAGATCTGGTTTGCTTCAGCTTATCACCCCATGAAGGATGCTGATGGCAGATGTGCACCTGGTGCATAGAAGAATTTGGGAAGTGATTTTTTTTTTTCCTTTTGGGTTGTATTTAGAAACATGGTTGTTTGTTTCCTCACTTTAGCACTTTTTAGCCCTTTAGTCTCCTTTCTTAACTCTTTCCAAGTATGATGACCCTCCGTTTGCTTATTGTGTTTCTTTTTCCTTTCCTGTTACATTATTGTCTCTTAAACAATAGACCAAACTTTATTATGACCTTGTAATATCTCATATGGAAACATTATCTTCTGGTATCATCCTTTCATAGGTTTTGGAGTAAGGACCAGTTTTTATGCCCGCAGTAGTATAGCACTCTGCACTGAGGAATATTATGTGTGAGCAAGTACAATGTGTGTTCCAGGAGCCTGAGGAGGTTGCCTGGTTTGGGGTTTTGCAGTGGACTTACTCCCTTACCATAGTTGTAGTCTGCATTTGTATCTCTTGGAAAGTCAAAAATTTGTATTCTGTTTATTTGTTCCATCAATTGATGCATTCAGTCCCACTCCACCAGGGTCCTTTTAGTTCTTTTCATCTTGTAAAACATTTTTTTTTCATCATTAACATTATAAATCACAGTTTATCACGCCTTTTTTCTCAGCAACCTTGCATTAATTTGAAAAATACATTTTGGTTTTTCTCTAAGCTTATTTGATTTACTAGCTGAAGAGTTATTGCTAATGTCATCACTTCCTTGACTCGAGTGCTTTTAAAATTTTAGTACTTCTCATTTCTTTGCTGACTGCATTTATATCCATTAATGTTGTTTCATTCCAAAAAACTTCTTCTTTGCTAAAAGCACATGGAGATATTTCCCAGCCTCCTTTTATGCTTGCCCTACTTTCACCTTTTAGGGTCTATAGCTCAGATAAGATACTCAGGACTCAGAGTCCTATTCCTATAAACCTCTCACAGGTTAAAAAATGCTTCTTCATAACATGTTAACCTTAAAAACATCAATTTAAGATTCTCTCTTCTGTTCTGATGGGAAATATTTCACAGAATACTAGCACATCTTGAGAGCTGTGACTCTTAAATACATTCTTAGTTTTAAGGACACAAATTGCCTCATCCACTTCAAGAGAACATTGATTCAGCTACGAAAAAAAAAGAAAAAAAAAAAGCACTTCACTGCTTTTATATATGGATAGGCTGTTCTTTACAACAGCTCTGTTTATTGTCATCTAGCACTTCTGAATTCACAATGTGAAAGCTCCTGCTGATGTCTTAAATGGTGCAGAAGACATGTTTTTCAAATTAGAGATATGTTTTATTTACCAGATTTTGATTACTAGGTTTTATTTACTAGCAATAGGTCTAGAATAACTTTATCTGGTTTTACACCATTCACACCATCAAAATGAATGCCCTCTTAAATTCTATTTCAAGCATGGTGTCACAGTTTAGAGTCAGGGCAGACCCCAGACCAATAACAGATGCTCTCTTTCAACCTATTCCCAAAGGGGAAAAGGAATAAGGGAAGAGACTTAGCAATTAGAAGAAGGAAACTAGAACAATTTTAATGAAAATGAAAATAATAATAATGAAATATATACAAATATGATCGAAGGCAGTATGGACAGAGTCCTCGGTGCTCTGAGGGGGAGAGCCCCTCAAGAGAGGAAGAATGCCAACGAACAACACCCCAAGCCAAGAGCATAGCTGGGCCTATCCTAGCCCAGCCTAGCCAGATTCCAGACCCTCTGGATCCCCCAGCTTTATATACTGGATATGATGTATATGGGCTGGATTACAGTTTGGGGTGACCTGTCCTGTCCTCTCCTGCTTGCAGGTGCAGTCTCTTGCTTTCTGAACTTGTGTGATGCACAAGTTCTAACAGTGGCCTTGGTTTGCATTCCAATTCTTGGTAGTAACTCTAAACATGACGTGTTATCACTGCTAGAAGCAGCCACTGTCTGCAAAACATGCTGCTAACTTGAGAAAGTGCATTTACCTAGAAAACCCCATCTGAAAAGTGAAATTGCTGAACAGAATTTGTTCAGTTCTCACTCAAACCAGGACACATGGCAGAAATTTACAATGTCATTTTTAATCATTTATAGACAAGGGCAATTATTATGAACTTCCTAGTTTTCTACATGTTTTTAACAATTATTTAGTCTTCATTAAGCCACTACAAATAGGAGCTCACCAAGCTAAGAAACAAGGTTTTTTGTGACTGAAAACCATAACAATGAAATGCTGACTAACACAGACTCCGTTGGGTGACCAGTTATAAAGTATGACACATTATCTTTAGTCACAGCTGTACAAATGGAAGTACAAGTGGGGCCAAAGGTGTCTTACAACTCAAATTAGCTTATAACCCAGTGCAAAGTAGTTTCTTTTCTCATGCTCCTTACACAGGGGCTATTCTGGGGAGTCTCTTCTAGCTCTGCCAGCTGCACTTGTTGGGTACAGTAAGGAATATATTCACTCCCTCTATAATGTACAGTAGCACATGTGTTTCTTCCTCACTGTGCCTTTTAGAGGAAGGAAATGCAATGTCTTCCACGGTGAGTTTCATCCCACTTAACTTTAGATGTGTGCAATTTCTTTATCTTCCTTGTCCTGAGCTTGGTGCCTAACCTTCCTTTTCAATCAATGGAGAGAAGCAGTCATTTCTAAGGCATGAGTCATATCATATTAATACAGACATTTGAAGTAGATTGGGCAAATTTCATCCTGTTGCCTTTCTCTCTACTGACTAAAAGCAGGCAATTTTTCATCCATTCGGCTGCAGAATCTCATCAGCCTCATTCTTGCTGAAGAAATTTTGTATTAACAACCACCCCATTTTGGATGTAGAAAGGCATTCACTGCATTTTATGTGAGAAACAAATTTTGTTGACAGCTTAGTATTAGGTACATCTTGAATTCCCAGCACCTGCATGCCTTAATCTATGATGTTCAGTGTTTGCAAATCATCCTGTTGCAGAGGTGGGCCAGATTTTTCAGACCACATGCCCCTGGAGCCTTCAGCATACCTCAGAAGCATTGTGCCATGGAGCTGAGACACATCTATTAAAGGAAAAAAAAAAGCAGCACTACTTTTGAGTACCCAATTAGAGATATTTTGAACCTTGTTTTGTCAGAACATTATATTACACATTTTAACTCAAGAAGATCTGATTGTTCGGTGCTTTGATAGACCTGATCCCAAGATCTCAAGTCACATGTCAGAAAATTAGGAACATATCATTTTTGACCATGTATGAAAAGCTCACCATATGCCTTGCCTGGTCTTGTACAGGAACACAGTGATGAAGGCAATGATTGTAGCTGATCCTCCACAGCAGCACTTAACCATCCTTCCTCCTCCAAGAGTCTTCTGCGACTCCTCCCACTGTCTTTATTAAATGGTACAGAGGTCATAAAAGGTACTGTCTCTTCCTCTACTGCATGTTCAAAATCTATTTCTTAGGAAGTTTAATTTTGTGTTTTGACTGAAGAGGTGACATTTGAGAAAAAGGATAAGTGACCGTATAATTGAAGACTTCAAAATAGAGTGTCCAAGAAAGATATAATCAATGTTGCACTGACAAACTCAAATCTAGTATTTCTTAGCTCTGAAGTGATTCATTT
>VYZU01026635.1:21207-31557 GCA_013401355.1 Ceyx cyanopectus | reverse complement strand
TCCAAAGAAACAAAACCTCTTGAAGATCTCATGTAACCTACTGGGTAGCTGATTGTTGGTCAATTAATCCTTTCATTTTCATGCTTAAACTACAGGTGGCTTTAAGACTTAAAAGTTCATTTCTAAATATAAATTAGAAGCACAATACTAGAAGATTAGACACTGATTTTTTTCTAACCAGAAAGTGTTCACTACCCCCTGGAACTGTGCAGGAAATTCTGTGTTCAGTGTGAACTGTCAGGACTAAAACAACAATAAAAGTCCTAATGGGGAGAAAAAGCCCCCACAGAAACAGACTGTGCAGAGAATTTCTTGAAGGCATTAATCAGCCCTAAAGCTGATTAAGTGTCTAATTGGCTTGATCACTGATGGCAAGAAAGCATGTGCTAGGTACCTGCTCATACCGGCTCCAGGAGAGCTGAACAGGCAAGATGTTTAAAAAGCTAAAATCCATCTTTTCTAGACCAAAGCTAGCACCTGAGCCAGTCAACTGCAAGAATGAAGCCCCTCCAGCAGCCCAGGTACAGCTTTTACTGTGTAGAGTAGACTTGGCAATGCTCCTTTTTGTTCAGAAACTCTTTCTTTCCATGTAGAGGTTAACCTTTCAAATGTACTTACTGCACCCTGTGTCAATCTGCATTTGGCATTTATTTAATGTATTTAAATTCATGCCTTTATTCCCCTTCTCCCTCTGCATCTCCTCCTCCTGCTTTCCAAACAGGACTAACCTGGCATAGTGCAAGCTGCTGAGGTGAAGAATGGGGCACTCCAGGATGGCTGCTTGCTGCTCTGTTCAGCTGGCACATCCATTTCCTGGCATGGATGTTTTTCTGAAATTGGATTTATTTTTACATGGGGAAACCCCACTCATGTGGATGGCAGCATGGATGTGCACGAGATGTTCAAGCTTCTTATACTCCAGATTTGCATGAAATATTCCCTACTACTTAATTTCTTCTCTATGAAGCATAAGTGAAATTAATTCTGCCTGGAATAACTTGAAAGAGACCTGGGGGTCCTAGTGGACAGGGGGATGACCATGAGCCAACAATGTGCCCTCGTGGCCAAGAAGGCCAATGGCATCCTGGGATGCATTAAGAGAAGTGTGGCCAGTAGGTCAAGAGAGGTTCTCCTCCCCCTCTACTCTGCACTGGTGAGACCCCACCTTGAGTACTGTGTCCAGTTTTGGACACCCCAGTTCAAAAAAGATAGAGATTTGCTGGAGAGAGTCCAACGCAGGGCCACCAAGATGATTAGGGGAGTGGAGCATCTCCCTTATGAGGAGAGGCTGAGAGAGTTGGGGCTCTTTAGCCTGGAGAAGAGGAGACTGAGGGGAGACCTCATTAATGTTTATAAATATGTTAAGGGTGAGTGTAGAGAGGATGGAGCCAGACTTTTCTCAATGTCGTCCAATGACAGGACGAGAGGCAATGGGTGCAAGTTGGAGCACAAGAGGTTTAGGCTCAACACAAGAAAGAACTTTTTCTCAGTGAGGGTGCCAGAGCTCTGGAACAGGCTGCCCAGGGGGGTTGTGGAGTCTCCATCTCTGGAGACACTTAAGACCCGCCTGGATCTGTTCCTGAGAGACTTGGTCTAAGTGATCCTGCTCAGGCAGGGGGGTTGGACTAGATGATCTTCTAGGTCCCTTCCAGCCCCTAATTTCTGTGATTCTGTGATTCTGTGATTATCTCTGTGTCCTGCAATGGCCACTGTGCCAAAGGCAAGATGAAGGTGCAGAAGGACAAACCTTCTTCTCAGCATCTTGCCATCTACAATTTCTATAACCCTGTTGGTTTGGGTTTTTTTAAGGGTGAAAATAAAAACACAAATGACCCTCCAAAAGCAGAGGCCAATGAGAAAGCAGAATCTGCACCAAAGCAACAAGGTCAGTAAAAAGATATTTGTGAGTTTTCTAACATTTTCTGGGTAAAATATATATGCAACACTCCATAGGAGCCTCTCCCCTCCCTGGGCAGCAGCAGGGGTCCAGCCCTTGCCATTTCTCTCATTTTCTTGCTCATCATCTTATCTGAATAAAAGGCTTTATTATTTAACATTATTTAATATTATATTAATTAGCTATATTAAGAATCTATTAAATAATATATTTATTAAGAATAATTAATATATATTAATATTAAGAATATATTTATTTTAGAAATAAAGCAGATCCATTTGAGGGTACCAAACTCCTGCTGCTGTGAAACACCAGCTCATTAGGCACCAACAAATCCACATGGACTACAACTGATTTATAAGCCCCTGAGAAAGGGGATTTGAATTAAATGTGATAATTTGCAGTAAAAAAGCTGCCTCTGGCCTGTTACGAATTTGATTTTAAGCTGCTTTGCAAAACCTGTCCCCTGGCACCTCAAAATCCAGGGTTAAATAAGTCAATTTGTTTTTTAAATACCAACAAGTTGAGCATTTTAATATCCTATACTGCAGCTCAATGAGCCAAACCTGTGAATGTAAAGAGATTTTTCACAATAATAATCTTATTCTTTGCACTCTTATCCTTTACACTCTTCACTGGCACTCAGTCAATAAGCAGATATTATTCCCATTAAAAAGTATTTTGAAAGATTACCAGGAACTTGAGGATAATTAATCAGCTTGCTTTGCCCTCCTGCTGGTGTGAAATCTTTGCATTCCTTGAGATCCTTTTTTCAGGTGAGTGACAGTGCTAAACACTAGGAAAACAAATCCAGTTTCTTCATGGAATCTTTCTTTTCATGGAAAAGAGACTTTTACAACATTTCTGTTAGCCACTGGAGGGTTAAGATGAATTTTCTTCCTGATTTCTGAAGAGTTTTCCCTTTCACAGAGCATTTGTTAAAAGAAATTCCACTGTGCACAAGGCCTGAACAAGTTTGAGAATTCCTCCTTGCTCAGAAAAGTCTGCCTGGAACTGAGAAAAGCATTCTGAGATAATCTAACCATTTGCTTATTAGAAAGTCTTTCATCCTTTCTTGAAATTACCTGGGAATAGCAACAGTCCTCTTTGGAGTCCTCACCTCCCTGAATGTGTGCTAGTCTGTACCTTGAAAATTCACTGGCAAAGAACATTCAGGCAAGAGGAAGCATTCCCCAGTGGAGGATTTCCAAGACTTCTCCAGGTTAGCAATGCTAACTGCTGCAGAAAGGAAACTGAAAATAACGATACAGGACTAATAGTAAGAATTATCACAAGGCCACTTCATGGCAAGAGACTCCACCACTTGCCTGGAGTTCATTTCAAACTCAATCAACTTCCCATTTACCCCTTTTAAAGTCACTTGTAGCAAAATAAATAAATAAATATCATATGAAGACAGACTGGCCAAAGTTGTACATGCTCACAGGCTTCATGATCTAGTTCAGTGATGCTCTGCGGGGTCAGATCCCAGAATCAGGGCAGTGTTTCTCCACTGTGGAAACACTGACAGCCAGGCTGTGACTCCCCCAAAAGGATTATTAGAATTCTCCACAGACTGGTGTTCAAAAATTAAAATATCTTTTTTTTTTTTTTCCTAGATACAAAGCCAGAAAAAGCACCTGAGCCTTCAAAAGCTGAAAACTCAACTGAACCAGCTAAGCCAGCTGAACAGGAACAGCAGCAGCTCAATGAGGGGAAAGAAGATGTTAAGTAAGTAAATTACAAGGCTTTTTTTTCCTACATTTTCCTATCATTTCTGTGTGCCAAGTTCAGTTCCCTGGAAGTCCCTCCTGCCCTGTAAGGATCTGAAGGATTCTAACAGTGATGCTGCTCAGTTGTTACTCTTCCATAGCAAAGGAGTAAAGTGCTAGCATGCTGCCCTGAGCAACCACAATGTCTGTTGCAGCATTCTGACCTGTGCACATATATTTGAGTACTTGTGAGTATATATTTGAGTATATTTGTCTGAGTGACACCATGAAATCAGCAGAGGTCTCCACACGCAGAGGAAATGGAGGGACACAACTTCTGTGACCTCTCCTCTGTGGCTAAAAAGCCTTTAAGCCTGGCTGCTGCAGTTGTAAGAGTGTTTAATCTTCCCAGATGAGCAAGGTGATTACAATGCACTATTTATACTAAGGCAGTGCTCTGAAACCCCCATCAAGGATCGTGGCTTCTCCTCTGCAAAATGCTGTGTGAAATCCTTATTTACAGGCCACATACCCAGGAACACAGGAAGAAAAAAAATGCAGCCTGTAGCTGGGACTTGCAATGCTTCTCTAGTTCACCTGCAGATCTTATCTATTCTGGGTTATGGTTGGAGAAGAATAAATATTTTAACTGATATGCCACCTTCAGAATCTAGATGTTGTGAACAAAACATTTACAGAAACCCAGCTTTCAACGCTTTAAAAGCAGGAAAAAACAGGCAGCACCAGTGTTGCAAACTGCCACGAGGGAGGTGGTTCAGGAAGACTGAGCTTTGTGATTGCAATTTGCCCTTTCCATAGCCACATCCTACTATCTAGTAGGCTACACCAGTCCTTCTCAGGTCCATAAAGTGGTTTTTTTCCAGCTCTAATTTGGCTAATAACAAGAAAAACCCCACAGAAGAAAACAAACAGATTAAAATGCTATTTACTATGTGGTGCATAGCCAGGTTAATAAAGAGAGCTCCTGCTGGTAGCACGTTCTGAGTGAGTAATGCACTTCATTTAGCTCAATTACCTCGACCAAGAAAATTACTATGCTCATTAGTGCTTGCCATCGTCTGGTTGCAACCCATCAATTCACTAGGCAGGGTACAGTTTGCCCAAGATGCATATCACAGGAACAAAAACCTCAGCATCCTGCTGAAACAGGCCCAGAACCAACCCCCTGCACCACCAGAAGCCCTTGGTTTCTGCAGGAACCCCCAGGAAAATGGCACTCGTGGCTCTAAACTGCAATCACCCCAAACTCCCTGCAGCCCTCAGAACTGTATTAAGATGGAACACATCCAGTACATTTTGCAAGCCTGACTGAAGAGACATTAATGTATTAAGAAAGCAAATTAGTTTTCTTTGCACTTACATTCCTTCTGCTCAGGTCTTCCTTGAAGAGCTTGTCATGTTTACTGGTTGGATTTGAATTTCTGCCACAGTTCAATTGAGAAGCTGCAAATTAAATAGAAAGGTGATGGTGTGTTGCCTGTACCAAAATGGATTAAACTTGCTGCAATCATCCCCACAATGTATTTTCCTTCAGCTTTTAAATTCTGTTCTGCAGGATGCAGTTCCCTGGGCTATATAATGACATTTACTCTCCACCACAAACACTCAGCCTGAAGTTAAAAAAACTCAGAAGTTTTTCCTTGAAGACAAATGGAAGCAAGTAAAGGGACAGGAATCACCCTTCAGAAAGGGCAAGAAGATGACCCTGGAAATTAGAGCCTGGGCAGGTGATGGAGCAGCTCACTCTGGAGATCTGGAGATGGGCACAGTATGTAGGACAAATTGTACCAAGGCAGATTTAGGGTGAGAAAAATTCAACCGATGAGGCTGGTGAAATTCTGTGTGAAACTTATGAACTAGTCCTCACTAGTCCTATTTAAGTAGAGGTTAGAGAGGCAACAGGGTCATATATCTCTTGAAAAGTTTGTGATTCAGGCTGTCTTGGACATCTGCCTCTTGTCACAAAGAAAACCCCATTGACACAGCAGCAGCAGATAAGGAAATGAGTGAGGCAAGGCTGCCTTAGTTATTCTCATAGGGTTGTCTCAGAATATTACACATTTCTTCTCAAGTGATTAGTGTCAGAAATGCTGCTGCCCTTATTATTCATATCATAGTAAATATACAGTGCAATTAAACAACTTTATAGCACCGATGACATTAAAGAAAGGTGATTTTTCAAAGTTAATTGATACTTTCAACATGCAAGCTACTTGCTTTTTCCATGCTTGATACTGCAAAATTACTAATTAAAAGAATCCTACTTGCATTTTAATCTGGTGCCTCAGTGAGAGTTCCATGTGTTCAGTATGGAGACAGAGTCCTCCTCAGAGAGCACTGGAAAGAAGATTAAAGATTCACAGTCAGTGGTGATTCAGTTACTAGGAAGATTGGCAAAAGAAGCTGCTGGGACAAAGCTTTCAGCTAAACAGGAGGCATCTTCTGCAGCCCAGATGGTGAGATTTCAGCCTGCACTGCATCAAGGAGTTTGCTAAATACAGAACCAAAAGCAAACCAAATATTATTATGTTTAAATTAATGAAGTGTGGAAAGAAAGAAATAGTAGCACAAAAGTAACATCAATTTAAAGTCAAATGGCATCGTGAAGAAGAATTCAATCCTAAAGCAGAATTAATATCAACATGTATTTTATCCTTCTTTACTGCAAAACAAAGTTAAGATCATGCCAGTGTTTCCAAACATGCAGCAAAGAAAGAAAGGCATAACCTGGATTACTAAAGGTGGGTCTCTCTCTAACACTTTGAGATGCTGGGGCAAAGGAAGATACTTGTCTCAAGACTGTTACTGAAAATTAAAATGTGATTATTGATTATTCTAAGAGACTTTATACAGTGTTTTTCACAGCCAGCTTACACCATGGCTCCTAGCCAACTGCTGTTGACTAAAACAGCTATTTATCCTGTCACCTGCAATTGAGGATGCCACCATTTACACCAGAAATGGTTGTGTTTTCTTTCTAAATGCACATCAGCATCATGTAGCATTAGATTTGTTCTCATGTCTATGATTCTGAGCAATTCAGTTCTTGCTGTATAGTAATCAGTCCTAATTCTTAATCATCCAAAGGCCTATCAAAGCTTATTAGCACGCTACTGCATTTTGTAGTGTCATCATGAAAGAAAATAGATGAAAGACACTATTAAAGCTCACTCCTAGAATTCCACCCACCTCCCATGTAGCTTAAGGACAAATACAGGCTCCTTTTGCAGGCAGTTCAGAGCAAAACTTCCTCAGTCATTCTGAACTTCCCAGAGAAACCTTCAAACCCTAGGTTTCCTAGCCATTCAGGATGGGTGAGCTTAGACCTGGAACTGGGGGCAGACAGAAGGTTCTGGTTTCTCCACCATTACCCACACTGGGGTTGTCAGCACAAATTGAGAGTGTGGTTGTGAATCAGGTTCTTTCATGATGTCTAAACCAGCATTTTTCTGTCTCACTGAAATCATGCTCAGCTATCCCATCAGGTCTTGTGGATGTTTATAAAGCTGTGCATTCTTACAGCCTTCTTAAAATGGATTATTTGAATTAGAGCTTCTCCATGATATATTCAAAACAGATTATTTTCTCAAGACACAAGTTGTAAATACTATCATAAATCATCATGGCAGTGCTCAGGAAAAGCATTAACAGTTCTCCTGCATGATCATTTCCATGTAGATAGGAGAGAGTTTCTTAAGTGCTGCAAAGAGAAGGGTTATAACTGAAATCAGCAAAAAGTGGTATGGATTTTTTCCAGGCAGCAGTATATGTTTGTTTATGAAATCCATTTTCTCAGGGCTCACCTGGTAGCTAAAAGATGGAGCTGACCTCAGGGATTTGCTGCTCATGGCCAAAATGCAAGAAAGAATTCAATTCTAGCTTGCAACTTACAAACTTCTGAAATAACCTATTGGATTTCTTCATCCCCATTTTGTCTGAGCTCAACACAGATCCCCTCCAAGCTGCAGTACTCAACAGATGTTACTTACTTTAGCACAGTATTTTCATGGACTGTTCTTCCAAGGCCATTTTCTTCCACTCTGCTGTAGGTGTCTGAATCTTTTCTCTTGGCCTGGGGAGAGTTAAGGCACTGTGATTTTATTCACTAAACAAACAAGCTTACACCTGTAAGTTAAAAAGAGAAAACCTCCAATCAACATTTCCTCTCTGCAAAGGACCACCTGGTGTAGGAAGTAATATAGACCTGGGCCTACTGTAAGGTACTGCACAAAGGTCAGAGAGAAATCTGCTTAAAGAATAATAAACTAGCTCAGAAGGCACCTCCTACTGCATGAGCAGCAGGGGTTTACTAAAAGAGATTTACTCAAGTCTGAATGGGCTTCATGAGCCAGGAGAATTCAAAGTGCACCTCCACACAAAGCACGTGTACAATGGAGCCTTCAAATTCCTATCACCCAACCTGCAGCCTCCCCCACCTGGATTCACCAGAGAAAATGGCAAGAAAGCATTTCATGACTAGAAAATAATAGAGGAGGAGCTAATGCAAACCAGATGAGAAGCATGGTAAGGAAAATCAATTTCTCATCAGCTGTGGGGCAAATAACTTTAAACAAATTCTCACAGCTTCTAATCAGTGCTACCAAATAATAACATGGCTCCTTTGGGCTACAGTGTAATGATAAAGCTCTACATTCATGATAGAAGAGACTTTACCTTTTACTGGAAAGGCCATTAAACAACAAGCAAATCCCAAGCACTTTGTAGCTTATCCCTAGAAAGCAGACAGAAGGGTCCTTTGGCATGACTCTTGTGATGAGGGTATTTCACAGTAAGATAGATCATGCCCTAAGCAAATGCAGCAACACCAGAGAGTGAGAACTGTTTGAAATTCTTTACACAGAAGCTGAAAAAGTTAATTGTGACATGTTGGCTGAAAACTAGAAAGGATTTCATTACAGTGCTGATGGGCTGAGCAATGGGAATGTGTGACACAAAAGGAACTGTGCTGGGATTACAAAGTGTAGCAGAACTGATTCATCTCCTGGCTGGGGACTTTGGAGAAACAGACACTACAGAAGACTTCAGTTAGAGAAATGATAAGCCCACACTTTCAGACTTGTGCTGCTTCTGCTTTTACCAGCTTATCTACATTTTATCCAATGGGTATGTTGCTGAAGGATTATCACAGCCCTAAACTGTACTTCCTTGGGCACCATGACATGTGTCTGGCTCCAGAAAGCTCTGCAGAAAGCTGCACGAGTCCCACTCTGACACTCTCCTTTCTGAGTCACAGCTCCTTCTGCTAGGAACTTCAAAGCAGGTTTAGAGCTTTGAGGAGACAAGGTGCTTATTCCCAGATCACAGTGGTTTTCATGTCTTCCCCTCTTCTCAGGAATCTGGAAATCACAGGCATGCTGCACTTACCTGCCTCTCCCCTTGCTGTAACACCCACAACCCTCTGCTATTTAGGGCAGAGAAGAAAAATGTTAAGAAAGAAAGAAAGAGCAGATCTCTTGTTCTCCCTGAACTGGGCATAGCTGGCAGGGTTTCAGCACAGGGTTGGCAGCTGGGACCTGTGTGGCAGGAAGCCTTGAGCTGCCCAGTGCCAGTCACAGCCACTTCCAAACACCTCTGACACCAGTGTATGCAACCAGTGTGTGACACCAGCTGAGAAGTGTTGAGACTGGTATGCAGAAAAAAAAATCCCAGGCCCTGCTGCCAGCTGGGTGGCATCCCAAAACAGTCTCTGTTTGCATAACCAGACAGCAGCAAGTAACTGAGGATGACATGGCAAACCTGAATAAAGCCCCCAAGGCTGATGAAGAATCACTCACCTAGATTTTCCAGTAGACTGCCCAGCATGCAGAGATCCTATGAAAAGCAAGCATTTCAGTGCAGAATGGGAGTTGGCAGGTGTTTGAAAGCCAACAGGACTCAGGTCTGAAGAAATGCCATGAGTGCTGGGATATCAGTTCTGTGTTATATGCCCCCAAGGAAACTCTTACTGGAACAGGAGGAACTTCAGCAAGAACAGCACTTTTGTTTCCACTCAGTGAAACAGATGCATTTAGCCAGCACCCAGAACAAAATCAAGGTGAAATCTGTTCTCTCAAGATTAGGAAGCATAAAGCAGTGTCTCCCCTCACCCAGCTGCACACCAGCCTGTAACTCAGCTGTGTCATAGGTGGGCTTGTCTCAGAGAACAGGGGTGAGCTCTAGGCTTGGCACAGCCACAGAAGCACTTGGTGAAAAGCAGCAGTGAGAATTCCTCTGGAGAAGCCAGGGCTCTGCTTGAGAGGGGGTGCAGAGTGCTGCTGGCATAGCCAGAAGCAGCAGCAGTTCACCTGGGCATCCTCTTACCGTGGTCAAGGTGCAGTCTCAATGTCTGACTTGTGCTCAGCAGAGCTCACACTATTCCCTTCCACTGCTTTCAAGCACATGAGGATTTCTCTCCTTTTCCTTTGGAATTAGCAGTCAGAAGCCGACGGCTGCAGGCGTCCAAACCAATGAGTATGCTGATGCCCAGCTGCAGGACATCGTCAGGAAGCTGCGGGAGAGGGCGACAGTGTACAAGGAGAAGCTGAAGGACCCGGTGCTGTCCTCGCCCGAAGGCAGCCCCACAGCCTGTAAGTTATTTTCCACCTCAAGGTGGAAATCAGCTGGTGGGAAGGACTCTCAGTATGTGCTTCCAACAGAGCAAACTTCTCTGAAATTATTGAAATAATTCGTATCTGAACATTATTTTAAACATTTTTTTTT
>VYZU01026635.1:0-21142 GCA_013401355.1 Ceyx cyanopectus | reverse complement strand
GGTCCGGAAGTTCCACCCTTCTAAGTTAGATTGAATTCTTTTAATGACTCTTCCTCGGATTGTCCTTTTAATGGTTTTTTTTTCAATTATTAGCTGAAATTACTTAAATCTTTCCTTTTGACAAAATACAAACCATAACACACATACAATGTTTCTCCTTTTCAGAGGAAAGTCCAACTTTTTCTTTTCCCTTTTCACAAAGAATTAAGCGTGGTGATTTTATATTCTGATTTTTTTTAGAAACTGTTTCTTCCTTACCTTTTAATAAGCTGTAAAAAATAGTGTCTGAAGTATTATGAACTATAGGAGCTGATAATGGCATTCCTTTTAAAAAAGAAATATTGCTTTGCTACTTTACCCCTTTTGTTCTCTTTGTAGAACTTAAAATTATGTATTTTCTAAATCATTATAGATACAGTTTGCCAGTTTCCTGCTGAGACTGGGCATCCTACTGAGAGGTAAAGCCACCAGAATTAATGGGACAGGTGTATGCACAAAATTATCCAGCCCAAATCTGGAAGAACTGGGCTCAGAGGAGGGCCACAAGACTTCTGTAAGCCTAGAAACACAGGAAATCATCAGCTTCCCATTAGTTTCACTTGCTGCATCTTGTGTATCAGGAGAGGGGAGAGACCAGCCCACAGCACAGGCGTCTTCTCTTCCCTCCTTCTCAGCTGCAAGTGGAATTTGCAACAGCTGTGTGCTGAGAAATGCTCCCTCTTATTAATGAATCCCCTTATTCCTTGACAGTCTTTCTATGGCATTAGTTGTGGGCACTGCCCAAGGACAGTGCAGGAATTGACCCCCTCTTAAACTGTCACCCTTTGTGGCACTCTGTGGGCAGCACCCTCAAAGAAGAAGCCTCCACCCCCACCGAAGGAAGAGAAAAAAGAAGAGAAGAAAGAGGAACCCGAAGCAAAGCCAGAGGAGGATCATTACTGTGATATGCTGTGCTGTAAATTCAAGAAACCTCCTCTGAAGAAATACATGGAGTATCTGAAGCTACCAGACAGCATAGACTCCTACACAGGTACATTCAAAGCTACGCTGGGTATGTGAAATAAAGGTGTTTCAAGGGACCTAGTGGAACACCCTAAGATCTTCATAACAGTTCGCAACTTAGAGGGACACCTAGATCCTGCTCTAAAGAACATTTATTCTTAAGAGGGAAAAGACAGGCAGAGTGGCACCAGCCATAAAGATGGTGTGCACAAAGCACAGTTAAAACCCGAGTCACAGCATCACAGCATGGCAGGGGTTGAAAGAGACCTAGAAGATCATCTAGTCCAACCCCCCTGCCAGAGCAGGATCACCTAGACCAAGTCACCCAGGAACAGATCCAGGCGGGTCTGGAATGTCTCCAGAGATGGAGACTCCACAACCTCCCTGGGCAGCCCCTGCCAGGCTCTGGCACCCTCACTGGGAACAAGTTTTCCCTTGTGTTTCCCCTCAACCTCTTGTGCTCCAGCTGACTCCCATTGCCTCTTGTCCTTGAGGTTCTTGATCTCTTGAGGTTCTTGAGGCTCTTGTCCTCTGGTTCTTGATCTAGAATTTGGGCCAAGCCATTCTGGTGTCAGTTTTAACAGGCACCTGCAGTAACAAAAATGTGTTGGGTTTCATCAGGTGTATTTGGCCTGGTTTGGACAGTTATCTTAAATTTGAATGGTTATTATCTTCAATTTTGTCAGTTATTTTCTTAAATTTAGATATGAGACAAAAAGGCATAAGGAGACAAGGATTTAAGGAAATTATATATATATAATAGGTGTATTTGTGTATGAGGTAAATAGCAATGTAAACAGCAAAACAGAACAAAGAAGAAGAAAAAAAACCCCCAAAATTATAGGTTAACACTGTTTTGAGAGAAAAAAAAAAAACAAACAGGAGAAGAGGCAATGGGAGCAAGTTGGAGCACAAGAGGTTTAGGGGTTCTAGGGAGCCCTCAGGAGGGAGACTCAAAATGGCGGCCGCGGCCGAGCGGGAGGGCAGCGGGGAAGGGCAGCGGGGAAGGGCGGCAGCAGCCGCTGGCACCCAGGGGTAGACCCGGCCCCACAGAAAATGGGGCAGACGGGTTGCTCTGGGCAGAAATATTCCCCAGGGGCTGCAGGAGGGTGTGTGTGCGTGAAAGAATGAGGAGGCATTCCCGGCTGATGGCTGTAAATGCCCTGCCTTGCCTTTCAGATCGCCGATACGTGGCGTGGCTCATGCTTGTGACGCTCGCCTACAACTGGAATTGCTGGTTCATTCCCCTTCGCTTCGTGTTCCCCTATCACAGCCCCAGCAACATGATCTATTGGGTTGCCGTTGACACCATCTGTGACATCTGCTACCTCTGCGACTTGCTGGTTTTCCAGCCACGAGTGCAGTTTTTAAGGGGTGGAGATATCATAGTAAGTATTGGATAGCAGCAGCCCTGTGGCTAGCAGGGCTGTGTTCAAAGTAGAACCATGGCATCATCTAGGTTGGAAAAGCACCTTGGGATCATCCAGTTCAACCATTAACCCTACACAGTTCACCCCTAAACCTCAAACCCACATCCAAACCACCCTGAAACACCCCCAGGGCAGGGGACTCACCCCTCACTGGGCAGGGAAAAATTTTCCCCTGCTTCCCAGACTGCCCCTCCCCTGGAGCAGCTGAATCCATCCCCTCTGGCTCTGTCACTAATGCCCTGTTATGCCCTTCTCTAGTTTGGAATACTTTCATTTCTTCTAGATGAAAAACCTAATGTGGAAAAAAAACATTTAGGTAACTTCACTGTGCCCACCAGACAGAAAATTCTAAATTATATATCCTCAAGTGTAATTTGGAACTAGCTTTAGTCTAGTGCTTTTCCATAGTATGTTAACATTGGGCACAGAAGATATTTCAGATTTACCAAGGAAACTGAGGTAAAGCTGTGCAAATATAGTTTGGATAGGTATTAAATGCAGTGCAGTGTAACATGTGTTTCCATACTGAGACAGTGGTGCTTTTCTCTAAGTCCTACCAAATTCAGATTTGATGAGCAGGGTTAAAACCTTAATGCAGAAAACTTTTCCTCTATTTCCCTTGAACCTGTTTGTGCAATTCACAGATTTTTAGTGCCTGAAGAGATCATCTGCTGCCTGAGCTCCTNAGGGCAGCGGGGAAGGGCGGCAGCAGCCGCTGGCACCCAGGGGTAGACCCGGCCCCACAGAAAATGGGGCAGACGGGTTGCTCTGGGCAGAAATATTCCCCAGGGGCTGCAGGAGGGTGTGTGTGCGTGAAAGAATGAGGAGGCATTCCCGGCTGATGGCTGTAAATGCCCTGCCTTGCCTTTCAGATCGCCGATACGTGGCGTGGCTCNAGGGCAGCGGGGAAGGGCGGCAGCAGCCGCTGGCACCCAGGGGTAGACCCGGCCCCACAGAAAATGGGGCAGACGGGTTGCTCTGGGCAGAAATATTCCCCAGGGGCTGCAGGAGGGTGTGTGTGCGTGAAAGAATGAGGAGGCATTCCCGGCTGATGGCTGTAAATGCCCTGCCTTGCCTTTCAGATCGCCGATACGTGGCGTGGCTCATGCTTGTGACGCTCGCCTACAACTGGAATTGCTGGTTCATTCCCCTTCGCTTCGTGTTCCCCTATCACAGCCCCAGCAACATGATCTATTGGGTTGCCGTTGACACCATCTGTGACATCTGCTACCTCTGCGACTTGCTGGTTTTCCAGCCACGAGTGCAGTTTTTAAGGGGTGGAGATATCATAGTAAGTATTGGATAGCAGCAGCCCTGTGGCTAGCAGGGCTGTGTTCAAAGTAGAACCATGGCATCATCTAGGTTGGAAAAGCACCTTGGGATCATCCAGTTCAACCATTAACCCTACACAGTTCACCCCTAAACCTCAAACCCACATCCAAACCACCCTGAAACACCCCCAGGGCAGGGGACTCACCCCTCACTGGGCAGGGAAAAATTTTCCCCTGCTTCCCAGACTGCCCCTCCCCTGGAGCAGCTGAATCCATCCCCTCTGGCTCTGTCACTAATGCCCTGTTATGCCCTTCTCTAGTTTGGAATACTTTCATTTCTTCTAGATGAAAAACCTAATGTGGAAAAAAAACATTTAGGTAACTTCACTGTGCCCACCAGACAGAAAATTCTAAATTATATATCCTCAAGTGTAATTTGGAACTAGCTTTAGTCTAGTGCTTTTCCATAGTATGTTAACATTGGGCACAGAAGATATTTCAGATTTACCAAGGAAACTGAGGTAAAGCTGTGCAAATATAGTTTGGATAGGTATTAAATGCAGTGCAGTGTAACATGTGTTTCCATACTGAGACAGTGGTGCTTTTCTCTAAGTCCTACCAAATTCAGATTTGATGAGCAGGGTTAAAACCTTAATGCAGAAAACTTTTCCTCTATTTCCCTTGAACCTGTTTGTGCAATTCACAGATTTTTAGTGCCTGAAGAGATCATCTGCTGCCTGAGCTCCTGCATTTAGTTTAATGCTTAAACTGATCATAGTGACAACTTGGCATGAAATATCCTGAAGATTTTAAAGCTATTTTTAAAGTGGTATGAATAGATTCATTTCTTTAGATGCTAGTGATTAGCCATTCTTATTAAGGTATTAGCATCAGTTCCCATGGAGAGATGTTTAAAAATAAACAGCTAATCATTTTTACTGAATTAAATATTCATTATGATTATGCTAATAATGCCAGCACGTTCAGCACAGAATCATTAAAGGTGGAAACAACCTTCAAAATCATCAAGTCCAACCATCTACTAAACATTATCATGACCACTACAGCATGTCCTCAAGTGTCACATCTACACGGGTTTTGAACCCCTCCAGGGATGGTGACTCCAACCCCTCCCTGGGCAGACTGTTCCAACTCTCTCAGGAAAGAAATTTTTCCTCTTATCCAATCCAAACCTCCCCTGGCACATCTTAAGCCCCCTGTCTCTCCTCCTATCACTAGTTACCTGGGAAAAGAGACCAACACTCACCTGACTACACCCTCCCTTCAGGCAGCTGTAGAGGGAAATGAGGTTTCCCCTCAGCCTCCTCCAGACTACAAGCCCAGGTCCCTTGGGTGCTTCTCATAAGGCATGTTCTCCAGCTGCTTTCCCAGTGTGCTCCAATAAAAGCACTACTGCTTCCTACAGAGCAGTTCAGACTTTTAGACCACTGTTGATATAACTGTCATCATCCCTACTAGCAAAAGAGAATTTATTATTATTGTTGTTGTTGAGTAGCAGAGGCTTGATGACTATGTTCTTGACTATGCCTTTTTCTCCTTTTGTTGTCACTGTAGTCAGACAAAGTGGAAATGAAGAAATTCTACTACAGCTCTGTGAAGTTTCGGGTAAGCAGACCTTGTGTTGCTGCTATCAATATGTAAGTTCAATATGTGGCATTTCACAGGGTATTTTGCATTCCCTGCAAATCACTGTTGGTTTAAGAACATCACCAGAAAGCACTGGCTTGATGGCACAATGGTGCTCAGCAGCTGAAGACTAACATCTTCATAACCAGTGATTAACTGCAAACCAGCATAATTAGAGATGCAATGATAAAGATGAATTCTGACTAACAGTACATTCATAAAAAGGAATTAATAACAATACCTGGTTTGATGAAGTTGTGCAAGGTCATCCCAGTTATACTCACCATGATTAAACCTGAGCAGGTTTTGGCCAC
This sequence comes from Ceyx cyanopectus, assembly GCA_013401355.1. Classification (NCBI taxonomy): domain Eukaryota; kingdom Metazoa; phylum Chordata; class Aves; order Coraciiformes; family Alcedinidae; genus Ceyx; species Ceyx cyanopectus. Next base: position 15,478 of record VYZU01026635.1, on the reverse strand, counting down.
CAAGTGATTCTTGTGAAGTTTAAATGCACCTCTGTGTTGCTCAACAGCTTGACGTGCTGGCAGTGCTGCCCTTCGATGTTCTCTATTTCTTCTTTGGATTCAACTCAGCATTTAGAGCCAACAGGTTTCTGAAGGTAAGTGATGGATGGCCAAGCACACACCAACGTGTGGTTTTCCCAATGGAAACTTGTTTATAATACATGAAACTTGAAAGTATCTTCCTAAGCTGCATCAGTAAACAGACAAACACAAGAGAAAAAGAAAGTCTAGCCAAATGAAGCCTTATTCTCTTATTTTTCTTTTTACTATTATCTCCTGCTTTCACATGTTTTGTGATTAAGCCTGGGTTGTTCCCTTCATTTAAATTAGACCAATCTTAAATTACCTTTTTAGTTTTCAAAGATAAAAAAAAAACAAAAACAAAAACAACAAAATTACTAATTAATGCCAAGATATTTTCCCCTACTGTTGGTGACTGGATTCCTCTGATTTGTTTGCCCTTCAGCATAACTCATTCTTTGAGTTCAATGACCGTTTGGAGGCTATTCTGGACAAAGCCTACATCTACAGGTGGGTGCTTATTTCATAATGAAATCATGAACATCCTTAACTAATAGATGTAAATCTTCTCTCCCATATGAAATCTAGCTCAGCTGGCCTGCCTTCAGGCAACATGCTGCCAACACCTCACTGACAGAAGCAGCTGTTGTGAAAGAGCCACAGAACATGAATTCCGGTTGCTAATGGCAGTGCCAAATCCTCAGTAACTGCTCCTTGGTATTTAATTAGAGTGACTTGTGTCAACATTTCCCTTGCCATGAACCTGGCACATACCTGGATCCTCCAGTGCACTGGCTGAACTCAGGATGAGAATCAGTGCAGACCTCAAGCAGGGACTATGGAATGAGAATGGTTGGATCATCAAGTCCAAGATGATGTCCATGAAGGACACGGAGCTGCTGGAGCAGGGCCAGAGGAGGCCATGGAGAGCTCAGGGGGCTGGAACAGCTCTGCTCCCAGGCTTGCAACCCCACACAGAACTGTCCTGGAAGCACATCAGCATTTAAATAGAGAGCAGCCTCCATTTGTCCCCCTCCTGAAGAAGAAGAGACACACAGGGAGATTGCTCAGTGGCATGGAAAGGCAAAGAAGGGCATGCAGTGGCACCCCAAGAACCAGCAAAGGAATGCTTCACAGAGAAGCAACCAGAGATATTACCTCTCATTAACTTAATTAATAGACCTACCTGAGTTAGATCTTCCTAAATTTCCACAGAGCCATGCATTCAGTTACTGAGCACTGCAACCAGCAGATAACCTCATGATTTACCAGCCTCCCTGTGCTTAGGCAAGTCCTGTACTTTTCCTGCTTGTTCATCCCTTGCCTGGATGAATATTGGAATGGAAAGCTAAATCCAGGAGCTCTTTCCTACAACCCCCATGCACTGAACAGGGGAATGTACAGTGAGACTGGTGTATTAAACAAAAAGCTGCTGGGTGCTTAAGTAGTTCATCTTTGATGTTCTTCAAGGAATTATGGAATCACAGAACATTGAATGGTTTGGAATGTCTCCAGAGCAGGAAACAAGGAGAAGGAGCTGGCCATAAGCAAAAGCAGTGGTGTTAGGAGTGGTGGAACTCCTGCTGGAGCCACTGAATCATACTGTTGGGTGACCTACTGCAGCCTTCCTAGCACAGCCCTCGTGCTTCTGATCTCGGGTGTGTCTGGCCTTGGTCACACGTTTGGAATCCACCCTGAGCAGGGTTTGGCAAACACATCAACGTGCCCCCTCTGGCCTCATGAATGTAGCCTCAAATGTCTGTAAATATTCCCAGCCAGTTTAGGAAGTGGATTATAAAGCCCTCAGAGAACCACAACTGAAAAATTACCCCAACGTTGTAGGTAAGATCCTCATTTGGCCTTGCACAAACATGAAGCAACAGGTGACTTCCAGCTATTTTTTTTCCCAGAACCCGTAGAGGTGGGGATCTACCCAGTGGGTGCTTGCAGTGTTGAGCCCAAGACTCAGTGAGGTTTGTGTTGAAGGGAGACCTGCAGGTGTTTTCAGAGGCATCTGCTCCTCCCACAGGGTGATTCGCACGACGGGCTACCTGCTGTTCATCCTGCACATCAACGCCTGCCTCTACTACTGGGCTTCAGACTACGAGGGGCTGGGCAGCACCAGATGGGTCTACGATGGAGAAGGGAACATGTAAGTCCCTCTTGCAGGAGGTTTTGCTTCATTTTGGCTCCTTCCTACCCCCTTTTCCCCATGCCTCTGGCTGGCAGGGCGTGCCCTCACTTCACAAGTGCTTGGCTGGCAAACTGTTGTCACCTTGGCTGCTCATGAGCAGGTTTGTGTGCTAACAGATTGATTGGAGGGCAGGTGCAGGGAATGCAGTTCACCACTTTCAGCTCTTGCAGGTTTAGAAGTTCGTTGAACATGTAGAAAGTTACAAGGGTTGTAAATTCAATGTACTGATTGCATATGCACAGCAGAACTGTGAGGAGTGCAGACTGGATTCCCTCCTCCAAGGAATCAGAGGCAGGGATTTGGCTATTTTTGGTCATGTCATTCTTGGCAATACTTGCTTCATAATTAAAAGGTAAGGTAACTCAGATTCAGCACCCTGAGAACTCTGAAAGCAGGCTGCTTACTCAGTCATACCCATTAATGCTTCTCCAGATCAGTCCAGAAAACAGGCAAGAAAGACTCCCTGGTTTTCCCATTTCACTCGGGGAAATGGGGGTGGAAATTCTTTGCTAGCTTGGCCACAGGCAACGAAGTGGTGCCTGGTGGCCAGTTTCCTTAATAATTTGTGATTCCCATTCCATGAGAAGGAAAAACACTTCTCCAATGATGTCACACTGAAATCACATGGATTTATGGAAGATTTTATGATCAATAATACACTGATAATTCAACACCTGCATTAAACTAAGATGCTGAAATTAAAAGCATATTAGAATCTATCTGTGTGAGCTAATTAATCTACCTCATCTTGACACTGGTTGGTGAATGGATGGCTTTATTTTTTTTGCTTGTATGCAACTCATACTGGGTGACGTGGTCTCAGGTACATGGAACTCCAAAAAGTATCCCATGTTGAACTGCATTTCCTGAAGTCTCACTACCAGCAGATTCCTTCTCTGTGGGACAGGGATTGCTGTAGAGAATGAGGAAATTATATATCCTGCTTAAAAAATGAGATGTGGCACTTGAGGCTATATGGGCTGAAAAATAAAATCACTGACCAGAATTAGTTCTGGTCTCACTCAAACCAGGCCAATGGTCCAGAAAAGGAATGTAATGTCATCAATCTGAATTGTCCCATAACACCACAGAGTGTCTCATCTGCAGCACTTCTGAATATTTACCTTGGAAAAAAACCCAGTAGTTTACCTGCAGAATAAACAGATTGTTGATGCTGTGCAGAGGGAAAATCCCTTTCTTGACTCACTCTGCTGCAACAGTAATTTGATGGCACTCTAGGAGGACATATGGTGGGTGAGCAGTGATGTTTCCAGCCACTAGCTAGGAGGAAGCTGCTAATATCATTGAAATAGGAGGCTGCTTTTGTCTGGCTTTTCTTAAACAACATTTACAGTCTTATTTCTCCTCTCTTAGGGGGAAAAAAATAAAAGGCTGCTTTATCTTTCCACTGTGTCACTTGAATTTCAGATTAAAATAACCATACAAAAATGTGTGAATGGAGAAAAGATAAAACCTGTGCCTAAGACATAGGAAATATCACTGGATTATGCCAGCAGAAAGGGGTTTTTTTTTGAAGTAAAAATTACAGAATTATACACTGCATTAACTACATCTTCAGAAGTGGGGGTGGGTAGAGCTGAAAAAAACCTCTCACACTGGGATGGAAAACAGGACAGAGAAGAATGTGACCCCTAAACTCCTCTGAGGAGGTGCTTTCATTCTCTGCAGCATTCCCAGAGGGAGGATCATGTTGCCCATCACCCTGGACTTAGCAAGCTTCACACCCAAGGCCATCAGGGTGAGGGATCTTATTCATTCCTTTGGATTCCCAGAGTAACTAGCAAAGAAGTCATGTTAGCTTCACTTTTCATCTTGCACATTAAGAAATGGTACCTGTTTCCAGCACAGCTGAATTCTCAGTTATGGCAAATGGAGGTGGCTTTAATGTGCTTTGGATGATAATTACCCTCAGGCATCGTTTTCTGCTGAAATCTGCAAGGTTTAAAAGGTTTTTAAAGACTTAAAGGGCTTTTTCTTAGTATTTATTTACACTACAGAAGACCAAGAGGTTGCTGCCATGCTTTGCTGGAAGCATGCACAGGGGATGATAGTTTGTGAACCCCAGTGAAAATATTCTAGTGGCTGTTCATTTTGCCCCTCAGAGAAAGAAAAATGAGATGACAGCAGATACACACTGAATTTTCTGGCTTCAAGACTCTGACTTTTCAGAAGTCAGAGACGAAATAATAGAAAATCTCACCATAGAATTAAGGAAAATGAACTTCAACTCCTCAGCATTAGTGAAGCTGAAGTCTGATTGAGCAGAGACTTAGGAAGTCAAACTCTAATTACTACGAGGCTTTAAAAACTGCTCCTAAACCAAATACTTGTTATGTCAGAAAAGCAGGCAAGCATTTCACAAGGGCTTCTGGTGTGTGAACATCATCCCTGTGGGTGTAGCAGTTCCCAGAGTCCCTGACAAGGTGCTGCCTCTCTCCACAGGTACCTGAGGTGCTATTACTGGGCAGTCCGGACTCTGATCACCATCGGGGGCCTGCCAGAGCCACAAACTCTCTTTGAGATCGTTTTCCAGCTGCTCAATTTCTTCTTGGGTGTCTTTGTCTTCTCCAGCTTAATTGGTCAGGTACATTTGCAAAACTCAATAGCTATAGATGTTCAAATTGCTGTCACACTGTGGTTATATGTTCAATTGAACGGAATTTAGTACTGGGGGGAAAAGCCTCCATCTGAATGTCCCTCTCTTTAGCTGTCATCTGTCCTTATTCTCCTGACAAATGCATCTGTTTCATCAGTTCCCAGTCTCGTGGGAACTAGAGAACTAGATTTAAAACATCCACAAACAAGAATTAACAAAAATAAAGACTAACTAGTTCATGTAAAAGATTTCTTCTAGAAAGCTACTGAATTCAAATACATTGCAGTAAACTTCAGGGTTTGCATGTATCTCATTTTCAAATTCACTTTCTTAAGGGGACTACAAGAAAGCTGGGGAGGGACTCTTGAGGCTGTGGGGCAGTGCCAGGGCTGGAGGGAATGGATCCAAACTAGAGCTGGGTGGCTTCAGCTCAGCCCTGAGGAAGAATTTCTTCTTCCCCAGGAGGGGGTGAGAGCCTGGCCCAGGGTGCCCAGAGAGGTGGGGGCAGCCCCATCCTTGGCAGTTTCTCAGGCCAGGCTGGATGGGGCTCTGAGCAACCTGCTCTGGTGGGAGGTGTCCCTGCCATGGCAGGGGGTTGGAGCTGGAGGAGCTTTAAGGTCCCTCTCAACCCTGACCATTCTAAGGCTCTATTATTAAATCATCATAATCATCATAAAAACTAAATTACATTTGTCCTGGAATATGAAATCATTTTGCTGCACTACAACCTTCAAGGTGGCCTTCAGCTCAAATTGCAGTTTTAGGACTGATTTAGATTTTCTCAACTATTTAAACAGTGGCAGGACCTTAATTCTAGTTGTGTCAACTGATGTCGTTATTAAACCGAGCTCAGTCTGCTTCCCTTCTGACCTGCACTGTGCACCAAATGCAGAGTAGCTTGATGATGGCTTTTTAAGCAAATTATTTTTCATTCATGCCCAGCAACAAAAGAGAGCAGAATAATCCCAACCCTACAAATGACTTCTTCCAAACCAAAACTACAGACTTGCCACCACCATCAGGTGAAAGCTCTGGACAACATGCTGCCGAGTGCAAGTCTGCACACGAGGGCTTCCCTTTTCCCACATGCTGTTGGCAAGGCACTGAAATCAAGGCTGCCATGGGTATTGATGAGAGCTGGTGTTTGCAGATGAGAGATGTGATTGGAGCAGCTACAGCCGGGCAGAACTACTACCGCTCCTGCATGGACAACACCGTGTCCTACATGAACACCTACTCCATCCCCAGGCTGGTCCAGAACCGCGTCCGTACTTGGTACGAGTACACCTGGGACTCCCAGGGAATGCTGGGTAAGGCTTCCCACTTCCAGCTGCACAACAACTCCCAGCTGAATGGCTGGACACACAGAGAGAGACATTCCCGTTTCTCCTTTTCTCAGCGGCACCCGAGAACTGAGGATTGGATTGGCTTTGGAAAAGGAAAAGCTCCAAAGCATGATGGCACTTCAGAATTGATACAATCTACTCGTTTCTAGAGTGCTGTGGGGAGAAGTTTAGACAAGATGTGTAACTTCACAGAATCACAGAGTGCCAGGGGGTGGAAGGGAGCTACAAGATCATCTAGTCCATCCCCCCTGCCTGAGCAGGGGCACCTAGACCAAGTCACCCAGGAACAGATCCAGGCGGGTCTGGAATGTCTCCAGAGCAGGAGACTCCACAACCTCCCTGGGCAGCCCCTGCCAGGCTCTGGCACCCTCACTGGGAACAAGTTTTCCCTTGTGTTTCCCCTCAACCTCTTGTGCTCCAACTGACTCCCATTGCCTCTTGTCCTGTCATTGGATGACACTGAGCAGAGTCTGGCTCCATCCTCCCTACACTCACCCTTAACATATTGACAGACACTGCTGAGCTCCCCCCCTCAGTCTCCTCTTCTCCAGGCTAAAGAGCCCCAGCTCTCTCAGCCTCTCCTCAGCAGGGAGATGTTCCACTCCCTTCAGCAGCTTGGTAGCCCTTAAAAGACAGCACCTTAGTAACAACATCTTAGCAGCTTCCTCAGCACTAGAACAGCTCCATGGTTGTTGTTCTGCACAATGCTCATTTTCACTGGCTTCCTTCCTTCCTTCCTTCCTTCCTTCCTTCCTTCCATCCTTCCTTCCTTTCCTTCCTTCCTCTTTTCCAACTAAGAGGGTTTGCCTTTCTTTTCCTTTTGCAGATGAATCAGAGCTGCTGGAGCAGATGCCACTGAAAATGCAGCTGGCCATTGCCATCGACGTCAACTTCGCCATCGTCAATAAAGTCGACTTGTTCAAGGCAAGTGGTTCCACAGGGCAATGCTGATGTGTGGGCTCTTGTTGGGACAAAAACACCTGGTTTTGTGCATCTTGCAACACTTAGGAACATGTCTGTTCACGTGCAAGGCAAAACCCAGGAAGTTAGTTAATGAGAGGGCCTGCCTTGGAGTTTCTTGTGTGGCAGCAGAGATTTCAAGACAAAACCCACCCCAGCTTAAGACACAGTCCTGTTGGACCCAACAGCCTGATGGTCAGGCTGTGAGTGATGTCAGAGTGTAACTACTCTCAAGAGTCAGAGATAGAAGGAGGTAATTAACACAGTCACTTTTCTGAGGTCACAAAGGCTGTGTGTTCTGGCAAGGTGACTTTGATGGAGTAAAAGTCAATTTTCCCTGCCTTTCTCTTTAGCATCCTGAGATTTTCACAGCAGATTTAGATGTACAGAAGCTTACTTTGTAAAAAAGAAAAAAAAACACGTTTGTAGAAAGATGTTCAACCCAAAGAGGTTGAAACTGAGGAGAGAGAATTATTCTTGCAGTCTTAGTTCTAAAAGCTGTTTCAAGTTCACATTCCACTTCTGAAACCCTGGAGCATTCATGTCCTGTTGGGTTTTGCTGCCCAGGGTATCTTGTGCTACTGAGTGATCAGAGCAATCAGTTCTAACTCTCTTAACAGGGCTGTGACACCCAGATGATCTATGACATGCTGCTAAGGTTGAAATCCATTGTGTATTTACCTGGAGACTTTGTCTGCAAAAAGGTGAGCACTGGCAGAGTTGTTACCTCTTTCAAATATGAATTGCAGTAGGAATTTTAGGTCAGAGATTGGTCAAGTGGCTTTTAAATAGAATTAACCCCGAATGAATTAGATAGCATAAAAGCAATTAAGGCACTCTTAAGAATGATATACTAACAAATGTGCATGAAGCATGGGCTTTTTTTGCACTTCTTCATTACTAAATGCTGCATTATTAATTGAGCTCCCACTGGGACAGCTGATGGGAATGGCTGCTACAGTGGTGGCTATTCTCTACTTTTCTCTTTCCAAGCTGGCCCAGCCAGCCTTATTCCTGGTCAAATATTGTCCCAACTCACAATTAGAACTGCCCAAACCAGTCCTTGCCCTGCTGCTCAGTTCTAGGAAAAGCAGAGCAGGGTTTTTTTTCCCACTGACCAGGTAAACCTGCTCTTGAGAGAGCAGAATGACACTGAAAGAAGAGTCTGTTGTTGTAACAAGAAAACACTGCCCTGCTAAAACCTGGGACCTTGATGTGTTTGTGTGCCCAGGGAGAGATTGGCAGAGAGATGTACATCATCAAGCAGGGTGAAGTCCAAGTCCTTGGGGGCCCTGATGGTACAAAAGTGCTGGTGACACTAAGAGCAGGAGCTGTATTTGGGGAGATCAGGTAGGTCCACTGCTGTTCTTCACACTCTGTTGAGATCTGGTCAAACCATCCTGAACGTCTCTGTGGTAAACAGGCTGGAAAGGAGGGAGGATCAGCCCTGAGGAGGCAGATGGAGGTGAGTGAAGGAAAACACAAGTGAAGCACTGGAGACATACCTGGCAAAACCTGAGCTGAGTGCTGTGGGCAGTATACAGAGGGATAGACAAAGATTTCCCACATCTCCCTGTTGAGGGCTGCAGTGTAACAGGGCAAAATGCATTTTATTGCCTGAACAGTGGCAGGAGGTACCTTTACATCTGAGATGGACTTTAGAGCACTGGCAGCTTCCTTCTGAACACATGGTTTCTAGGACACTTGCTATTTAACCACACTCTGTTCACAATGATGCTTACAAATCTCTGAGGGCAAACAAGTTAAGAAAAAAATAAATGTTTGTTCCAAAAAATCTGAATTATAGCAGCAGGCCAAGGCAAAAGGATTGTTCACCACAGTCCTTTGGCAATTTCAGCCTGAAAAACTGCTACAGAAACATAAAGTAACAGGAGTTGCCTTCCAACCAACATCTTGACCTTGGCATTATTTTCCTCTATAGATAATATCAGTTTGGGGAAGAACAATCATCCTGGAGGCAAACAGATTGCTGCCTTAATGAGAGTGGGTCTGCACAGACAATTGGAAGAGAAAAATCAGCTGTAACACTTCATTAGCCCACAGAAATTTATACTTCAAGCCAGATGTCCTCATTCTTCCATTCACTGCTATTTCCCTAGAAACACTTCCCATCAGAAAATGGCAATTCTGAAAAAACTAGAAACCATTTCTCCATTTATATATTTATTTATTTTTTTGGCAGGAAGGGCTCTAAATGGTTAGTCTCAGCTTTAGCCTCTCAGCTATTTGGTAATTTTATTTTTATTTTATTTTATTTAAAAGTAAAATAATTTTATTAATTTTATTTTTAAATAAAATAAATTTTTATTTTATTTTAAAAATCAAAACTACAGGGAGTGCTTCTCTTTGCAAAGTTTATTTTTAAAAAAAATTTATTAAATTTTATTAAATTATTTCAGGCTGTATTTCACACCTGAAATAAAAAATGTCAGGTAAAAAAGCCAATTTATTAATATAGATGTGTGTGGGTGTAAAAATAGCCTTGTACACCCAGTTGTAGATGTCTCATACTATTCTGTAGAAATAAAATATGTTATCTGCAGGAATATTTCTTTATAAAGATGTTCAGTATGTTGATTTAATATTAAACCCAATCTTTATATATCCTTGATTAATATTTTGGTAGTAAATATTAAATATTAAAAGTAGTAAATCATGTTTTGTGGGGTCCAGATGGAGGAGGCTCTGAGCACCCTGCTCTAGTTGAGATGTCCCTGCTCTCAGCAGCTTGGGCTGGGTGGACATGTCTCTGGTTCTGTGACTTGTGCTGCTCTCCTGTGGATGTAAATCAACAGCAGTGAGGAAAGGCCAGTTCCACAAACACAATGCAGCCCTAGATGGTGTTTCTTGGGTGTCTCTAGCTAGCAAGGGACAATCTGCCTGCCTGAGGCAAGGAGCTGCTCCCAAGTGTCCAGGGCCTGCAGAGAACAGCAGACAGAACAGCAGTGCATAAAGTGAGACTTAGGAGTATTTGAAGGGACTTGACTGGGGCAAGTTGTGATGTGACTGATGGAATTTCTTTTCCTTCCAGCCTGTTAGCTGCAGGAGGAGGAAACAGAAGGACTGCCAACGTGGTGGCTCATGGTTTTGCCAACCTTTTCATTCTGGACAAGAAAACACTCAATGAAATCCTGGTGCATTATCCAGACTCAGAAAAGCTTCTGATGAAGAAAGCAAAGTATGTCCTAACAACAGGGTTCATATCTTGTTCTTTAGAGAGATCTGCATTCCTTCCCTGGACTGAGGTAACACATTTCCCTGGTAGTGTCCAGTGGGAGTCCTCAAGCCAGCCCAGGAGTGGGATTTTGTTCAGTGGGGGTGCTAGCAGGTGGCAGCAGCCAGCAGGTTGGAACAGAGGTGTGTGCACTGCTTTGACAACTGCACTTACATTTGGTTTTGGAATCAAACTACTGGTTGCTCTGCCCTGGAAGGTCTCTGTGGGATTGCACTGGCTACCCCACACCTTACAGGGCTTCTGGAAATCAAATCCACTGATTATTCCAGTAGGAAATTGTTCTGTTGTCACATTGTCTTTCCATCCCTAATAAAAGACCCACTAAACACTCTCACTTTGCATCTAGAAAGCACCTCAAGTACAAGGCAACCATCCCCCTCTACTTCTCACCTTATCAAGTTCTACTCTTGCTTTGCCACACTTTAATTTGAGCCTGCCCTGGTTTATTCTTCAGGATACAGGAACTCCAAACTTGACCAGCAGCCTGCAACTCCACAGGAGTGCAGGGTAAAACCCTTACTCTCTCCAGCTTTGCCTTCTGGACCTGGGCCCAAACCCATGTATTTGTCTGGAAAAGTTGCCAGATTTTCACGTGTCCATGTGAGAGTTTAGCTTTGCAGGAGCTTTCTCAGGTTTACAGCACTGCTGTGTGTCCTTGTTCCTTCCTGTCTCCAGGGTGCTGCTGAAGGAGAAGGGGAAACCTGCTCCAGGGCCTCCAGTGCAGCAACCACGGGGCTTGGCCAGTCTCTTTGGGCAGAAACAAGAGACTCCCAAATTGTTTAAAGCAATGCTGGGTGGAAGAGGCAAAGAAGGCCTTGCCAAGCTGCTGCAGCTGAAGAGAGCACAAGATGCCCAGGTAACACCCCAGAAAATACAGCAGATTCTTTCAGGTGCTAAAAGAGACTTGCACAGAGCAGATGGAAAAACAACAGCAAAAACTCCTGCTAGCTGGGAGATAACCACTGTCCCTAATCACTGTAAGTCTACAATGGGGCTGAAATCATCCTGGAGCTGGACTCCATGCAGAGCAGAGCAAAGAAAAACAAAGGAAAAAAAAGCAAGCAACCAAAAATCCTCACAGAAAGGATAAAATAGAGTTTACAAAGAGCATCAGATCCTCTAATTTGATGTAAACCACAGTAAATACAGAACTGTCCCAACAGGGTGACCTGCTCAATCCAAACTCAGATCCCTGGCTGTCACAAATCCTGAACACAACATTTGAGGTGTAGCCCACAAAGGTAAAACTGATTAGATCTGATGTACTGCCCTTACAAGAAAAGGCTGAATTTAGTTGATGAAAAACAATTCCCACATTAGCCTCTGCTCTGAGGAATGTTAATTAGAAGCCACTGCATTGTGCATTCCTACCCAAAGGTGGAAGAATCCTTTTCTGTCTCTGCAGCTGAACTGGCTGTGTTTGTATTTAGTTTTTAGAGTTAAATTAAGAACTTTCCTTACACACATGACTATCTGACTGGAGGAGAAACATTAATAATTATTCATTAACCCACAATCATTAGTTATTCACACACATTAATGTGTATCTGTCAACTTAATAGCAAATAGGCTTGGCCAAGGAGCTGGAAGCACTGGGCAACAGGTCAGGATTGACAGAACACTTTTGAGACTAGAGGAACATAAAGAAAGGCAAGACCTAAGGGTCCTGTGCCCCAAAAGGTGCCTCTTTCTCCCTGCTGTAGTGCCAAGAAGCAGGTATTCTCACTCTCCACAGGCTGCTCCCATGTTTGATGTTGACATGCTGATGCTGAAATGGCATTTTTCACTTAGAACCCAGTTTTCAGTAGCTCTACACCAATTTGCATCCATTGCCTGCTGTTAACCACAGCATCCAGTGTTGCACCTTCCCCTGAGCAGACCTACTCCCCACATTTCTTCTGCAGCTGGAAAACACTGAACTTCTTGTTTGCAGGAGACTTCAGCTGAGGCAGCAAAGGCACAAGCAGAGAAGCAGCCTGAGCAGCCCAAGCAGCCTGAGCAGCCTGCAGCCTCCTCTGCACCCCCCACACAGCAGCCAAAACCTGTCCCTGTGCAGAGAGAAACCTCCAAGGACTCCCTCATCATCAGCATGGCTCCATCCCCCAGAGCTGGAGAAGGAGAGATCCTGACAGTGGAAGTGAAAGAGAAAACCAAGTAACTGGATGGTGCTTTGGGCTGTGGCTCCACCTATTGTCTCGCTGAGATCAGAGAGAGGGCCAGTCTGCTTCTGGGCACAGCAGAGAAAAGCTCCCCCAGCTCCTCTCCCTTCTCCCCTCTCCTGCCACATCTGGACACTGCTGATTCCACCTCCAGCCTGCAGAGAGAACGTTTGCTCCAACAGGAACTAGACTAGCTCAGGAGCTTATTGTTTGCTCCATGCTCACTCTTTCCTCTCACTCTGTCTTGTTCTTGCTCCCCCTCTTCCCTCTCGTGTTTCTCCTCACTTTCTTGCTGGTGTTCCTGTTCCTCAGCCTGCTCTTCATTGGCCTCTGTGTTCTTCTCTGGTTTCTCTTCTGGTTTCCCATAGTTACCCTTTTTGTTGTCACTGCCCTACTGCTGCTGAGGTTCCTTGTGTTTCTCTCCATCCTCCTCTCTCCTTCCCTTGTGCTTCTCCTTCTGTGACCAGTGTGGCTCAGTGCAGAAAGCTGGGACAGGGGGCTAGGAAACAAAACCACTGTCAAAAAACAACTGTCAAACCCACAAAGGGGAAGCAGAATTATTGCAGAAGGTTGTACCTGTGAATTCCTCAAGTGTCAGAGCTCAGGGACACAGCTCCCTAACAAGGAGCATCCCACTGGCAGCCTTCTGGTCACAGCCAGGCATGGAATATTAAACAAAAGCTGTGGTTGAAGTTTAATTCTCCATTACTATTTTCTCTTCTGGGGGTTTGTCTCTCCTCTCTCTCCCTATCCCCACTGGATGAACAGCTTTGGGAGCTAAAACCTTCACAGAGAGGCCAGGCCAAGAATGAAATAAGGGCAGGTTTCAGAGCTCCTCAGCTGACCAGCCTCCCCAGGAAGGCACCATGGCAGAATGAACCCTCTGCTGTGCAGGCCTCACATGGCTCTGAGGGCTGTGCACCCTGCAGGCAGGCTCTGCATTCCTCAGCACAACCAAAACTGGGGCAGCTAGGGTAAAAAAAACCCAGGTAAAAAGCCACACGACTGAACAGCAAACGCTGTGTATCCCACACAGCTCCTGACATGGCCAAACCTCCAGTCTCTCTCAAAAAGGCAGTTCTGCCACATGAAGTGAGGTCAAGTCTCAGCTGCTACTTGGGAAGAATCACCTTGGCTTGTTGTGTCACTTGCTATTTGATAGGTAAGAAAATACATACACTAAGGGCAGTTGTCACAGGGGATTCCCTGCTGAGGGGACCAGAAGGCCCAAGGTGACAGCAGGATCCATCCCCCAGGGAAGTGCTGCCTCCCTGGGAGAGCAGAACAACACCCCCTAATCGAGGAGGAAGCAGATCAGGACCTGCTGGGGCACCTGGGCACTCACAAGGCCTTGGGGCTGGAGGGCATCCACCCAAGGGGATGGGGGGAGCTGGTGCAGGAGCTCCCCAGGCCTCTCCATCATTTGTCAGCAGTCTTGACACCTACCTACAGGAAGGGCTGGAAGGAGGATCTGGGGAACTACAGGCCTGTCAGCCTGGCCTCAGGACCTGGAAAAAGTCTGGACTGAATAGCAGGAAGAATTTCCTTACTGCAAGAGCAGGCATGCACTGGGACAGGCTGCCCAGGGAGCTGCTGGAGGGGTTCAGATGGTAGGTGAGGCTCTTCAGGACATGCTCTGGTAGGATGGTGACTGGTTTCTGTGGATTGTTGTTCTGAGGGTCTGTTGTTGTTGCTGATGGCTGCATGTGGTGATCTTGGAGATCTCTTCCAACCTTGAGAATTCTGTGATTTTGGGATCATGGTGACAAAGCAGTAACATCCATTTGGTTTCCTGACGTCCTACCTTCCTGTTGCTGGAGCATTTCCCCATTCCCAGAACTCTGTTTTTAGGGCAGGAAGGGTTGCAGCTGTTTATGGGTTTTTCACCAGAAGGAATAACACAAGCAAGGTCAGGAGGTGAGACACACTGAATCCTGCAGCAGCTAATTCCACCCTGTGGAGAAGTCAAGGGCATGACTCTAAAGCACTCAGAAGACACAGCTTCCAGTCTCAAAGCTCACTCAGGCTCTGGCTGGCATCAGTCTCCAGCACCATCCAGTTTCTCTGTGCAACACAGCCCTCCCCCTGCAGTGGGATTTAGCTCCTGGGCACTGGAAATGGGAGAAGTCTGGGAGCAAAGGAACACAGGGAGCAGGGCTCAGCCCATGGGGGGTGGGTGTGCAGGGCTCTTGGGTCAGCAGGGGGAGCTGAGAGCACATTCCCTGGGCACAGCTCTCCCTTTATTCCTCCTCCGTTNAAGCTCACTCAGGCTCTGGCTGGCATCAGTCTCCAGCACCATCCAGTTTCTCTGTGCAACACAGCCCTCCCCCTGCAGTGGGATTTAGCTCCTGGGCACTGGAAATGGGAGAAGTCTGGGAGCAAAGGAACACAGGGAGCAGGGCTCAGCCCATGGGGGGTGGGTGTGCAGGGCTCTTGGGTCAGCAGGGGGAGCTGAGAGCACATTCCCTGGGCACAGCTCTCCCTTTATTCCTCCTCCGTTCCTCCTCCAGCCAACGGCGTTTTTTACATGGCAAAAATCATACAAACGACAGCAAAACAAACAAATAAATGACAGAGCAACACAGTGACCTCCCCCCCACCTCACCCCACAACCTGCTGCACTCCTGCACTCAGAATATTGCTTCCAGTCTCCACACTTCCCAACAGGAGTTAGCTTACACCTTGAAGAAAAATGACACCTGGAGCTTTACCAAGAAGAAAGAATGGATTCTCTCCAAAATTCCTTGTAGAAAATAGAGACAAAACAGACCATTTATTTCCTGTGCTGGAGATATTTAGTAGCCTAATACCCAGCAGCATATTGAAATGAACTTCCACAGCAACTTCCAACTGAATTTGGAACAGAATTCAGTTGCAGACAGCTCC
>VYZU01026634.1:0-12142 GCA_013401355.1 Ceyx cyanopectus | reverse complement strand
AAGACATTACAGAAGTATTTGAAGAGATGCATCACTGTTAAACCCAGAAAGTGAGGATAGCTATTAAGTGCATAGACAGTTTTTATATGTTGGGCCCTATGATTTTACAATTCATAGCACAATTCCAGCATTAAGGAGCAATTGCAGAGGCAGCAGAAGGTCTCACTGATTAAAGCCATGACTTTCACTTGGCATGTGGCAATACATGCTCAATATGTCCCTTTTTAGAAACTAATTTTACAGAATGTAATGATAATTCCTCCCCCCCCCCCCAAGTTGTTAGAATTAACAATTGACTTCTGAAATCAAATTATAATTTAAAGTGTGCTAAAATGGAGTAGGCAGTCTGCAGCTTAAACTGCAATGCTGGTTATTTCTTAGATAACTGAAGTCTAGTGCTTTAATCTTTTGAACTTCTTTATGGCTATACTCTTCAAAACCTGGAATCCCCAAGTGACATGGTGCAGGTGTTGCTAACTGTACCTGTTCTGGCATAGCTCCATGTTCAATTCCAGTTCTTAGTAATCTGTAGCAGTTACTGAACAGATCCCATTTTGTGAGATCATGTGCACTAGAACGAGAGGTAATAAAGAGAGATTAGGTGTATTCCTCAAAACTGTATCACAGCGAGAATAGAACCTGACCTGGCAGCTCAATGAGCTTTAGTATTTGAGACAATACCTCCTGCTGACAAAGCAGCTGCATGATCAGTTCACACCACGCTACAAGCAGAAGTCAGGCTTTCTGATAATAGAGGAAAAATGTTTTACTACATTGTACAGAGAAGTAGAGAGGAGATGAACCCTCTGCATACCATAAATCTTTAAAGGTTACTTAAGCTACAAGCTTCTTCTCAGTGTTGAAACCTTTCATCTTAGGTTTAAACATTGACAGAACTCCAGAAGACACTTACCTGATACAGCAGCAGAAACTACGGCCAAACTTTAGCATGACATACTGAAAGGAAAATGGCTTTAAGCAAAATAAAGTTACATGTTTTTCTGCTGCATAACTTGGAGAAAAATAAAATACACTATCACTAGACACTAAATACCCTGAAATACTAAAAGACAGCATAATATACATGCTTGTGAGACAGAGATGGTGGCTGCCACCCCCTATTCTTTGTTTCATGTTTCAATTGTACCAACTTGCTTTGCCAGCGAGAGGAATACAAACAAGATCAACAGTACATATTCTACAGTCTTGGAGACCTCAACAGCTTAAGATAATAGCTTTTTAAATACAGGACTGAGAAACAGAATAAATTACAAACCATCAGGTTGCCTGAAAGACAAAAACTCTCTCACAAAAGAAAAAAACAACAATATATTTTTCTGCAATGGAATTAAACAGAGATAATTTGAAACAATTTACAATATGTTTATAAAAGAGTAAGTCACCTCAGAATAATCAGAAACTTATCAATTAATACACTCTGCTGGAAGAAGGTATACTCAGAATGAATTGGCAAGTTTAAATTAGATAAAGCAGTCTCTTGCATCTGACTCCCATTCATTCAGGCACCTTGATCACCAAGATATTCTCCCTTTTCTCACCTTTTAGTGTCAGCCCTGCTTTGGAGTTGCAGGACTTTAATTAAATAATTAATTACCTTGCTTAGCCAGAAAGACTAATTCTCTAGTTCCAAAATAGACAGAGGTTGAACTCAATACTGGAAAGGCCTAGATCCTGTTCAAAGACAAAGTATAAAATGCCTCCCAGTCTGAAGTGTGTTAGTCCTGGAAAACCTCAATGATAAAAGTTTCACAGAAATCATAACAATTAATGTCCTTGTACTAAGAGCAAGTGAAGTGTGCACTTGGGCTGTGTCATTAAGCCAAGGTGCACATTGACTCCTAATTCAAATCCATGAATAGAATAATAGGAGAACTTAATAAAAAGGAAATAATAAAGTAAAAATACTCCTCCTGCCTTAGGTTCTGGATGGTCTTCAAAATATGAAAATAAAATGTTTCATAGACAAACTACAGGTTGTCAGAAAACTGATTCTGACTAGTGATATTAATCACACAGATGCTGCTTCAGCAAATCACAGGGTTGCTAGCAAGGCAGAGTTGTACCTCCTTAATTACAGCACTGTAATTAAAGCAGTAAAATCTCCTTGGTGTGCAGAGGCAGATATCAGCATAGATTATCCTACAGGGAATACAAAAGAAAAAATGCTCTCATTTCTGCCTTTTCATTTTAGAGCCCTCCATGTCAGGCAGCTGTCACAAGAGGGTTGTCCCATTGCCCTGGCAGCTGGGGGCACACTGGCTCTTTTAGCTCAGGGAAAGCTGCTTAGCTTAGCTTTCAATACTGGGAAGTTCTAACTATATATAAATTGCATAGGGCTTTTCAATATAAAATTAATTAAAACACATTAACTTTAGTCACATTCTAGTACAGCTTTGTCTCTTTCAAACCACTTGGCAATCAAAATTATAGTTATAAAGGTACCTTGGACAAAACACAATTCTCCACATAGGTTCAGACTGACATAGAGGCTCCTATAACAAAAATTCACACAACAATCTGTCTGGAATCAGTACAGAAAAATTGTCTCCATGTACTTAAGGACAGAAAAGAATGCTACAAATATCAGTATGACCCTGGCAAAAGACAGAAGCCTGAGTATGTATTCCAGATGTTCTATTCAAAAGACCTCAACAAAATTTATTATTCTATTCTGAAAACTTGGAACCATTGTAATGATGAATTTCATTTCTACCAAAATACCAGTCCTTGTTTGATGAGAAGACATGAATTAAACTTTGTGCTGTGCGCGCTTTGTTGCCATGACTCTCTCAGAAAGGGGATTAGCTCAGGCGTGGGAAATCTGGAACACTTTTCTGATAATCCCCTACTGTATGTTTTTCTATCTTACTTGGCTTCTTTTTCCTAAAATGTGAACTAGCAGCANACCAAGATATTCTCCCTTTTCTCACCTTTTAGTGTCAGCCCTGCTTTGGAGTTGCAGGACTTTAATTAAATAATTAATTACCTTGCTTAGCCAGAAAGACTAATTCTCTAGTTCCAAAATAGACAGAGGTTGAACTCAATACTGGAAAGGCCTAGATCCTGTTCAAAGACAAAGTATAAAATGCCTCCCAGTCTGAAGTGTGTTAGTCCTGGAAAACCTCAATGATAAAAGTTTCACAGAAATCATAACAATTAATGTCCTTGTACTAAGAGCAAGTGAAGTGTGCACTTGGGCTGTGTCATTAAGCCAAGGTGCACATTGACTCCTAATTCAAATCCATGAATAGAATAATAGGAGAACTTAATAAAAAGGAAATAATAAAGTAAAAATACTCCTCCTGCCTTAGGTTCTGGATGGTCTTCAAAATATGAAAATAAAATGTTTCATAGACAAACTACAGGTTGTCAGAAAACTGATTCTGACTAGTGATATTAATCACACAGATGCTGCTTCAGCAAATCACAGGGTTGCTAGCAAGGCAGAGTTGTACCTCCTTAATTACAGCACTGTAATTAAAGCAGTAAAATCTCCTTGGTGTGCAGAGGCAGATATCAGCATAGATTATCCTACAGGGAATACAAAAGAAAAAATGCTCTCATTTCTGCCTTTTCATTTTAGAGCCCTCCATGTCAGGCAGCTGTCACAAGAGGGTTGTCCCATTGCCCTGGCAGCTGGGGGCACACTGGCTCTTTTAGCTCAGGGAAAGCTGCTTAGCTTAGCTTTCAATACTGGGAAGTTCTAACTATATATAAATTGCATAGGGCTTTTCAATATAAAATTAATTAAAACACATTAACTTTAGTCACATTCTAGTACAGCTTTGTCTCTTTCAAACCACTTGGCAATCAAAATTATAGTTATAAAGGTACCTTGGACAAAACACAATTCTCCACATAGGTTCAGACTGACATAGAGGCTCCTATAACAAAAATTCACACAACAATCTGTCTGGAATCAGTACAGAAAAATTGTCTCCATGTACTTAAGGACAGAAAAGAATGCTACAAATATCAGTATGACCCTGGCAAAAGACAGAAGCCTGAGTATGTATTCCAGATGTTCTATTCAAAAGACCTCAACAAAATTTATTATTCTATTCTGAAAACTTGGAACCATTGTAATGATGAATTTCATTTCTACCAAAATACCAGTCCTTGTTTGATGAGAAGACATGAATTAAACTTTGTGCTGTGCGCGCTTTGTTGCCATGACTCTCTCAGAAAGGGGATTAGCTCAGGCGTGGGAAATCTGGAACACTTTTCTGATAATCCCCTACTGTATGTTTTTCTATCTTACTTGGCTTCTTTTTCCTAAAATGTGAACTAGCAGCAACTACCAAAGAAACTCAAGCACAGATAAGATACAGTGGAATTTCTCTCACAAAAGAGAGGGACTTGTTTCTTTTCAAAGCCTCAGCAACTACTTAATCAGTGAATTTTTAGAAGATCTGAAAAGTATCAGTTGTTAGCTTGCAATTTCAACTTCTTCCATTGATGCAATATGATAGACAATGACAGTATCAGACAACAGCCACCCTTCTTTGAGATGAGAATGCTTAAGGCCAGTTCTGAATTGAAGATCCTGATCTCATAGCTAAAGGCTTGGCAAAAATTATTTCTCAGATGGCATGATGGTTTCTTTTGACAAAGAAATCACATAATATGTAACATTCAGTACAGTAATGAAAAGACTTCATTACTTTTTTATATGCAACCAGATATTAATTAAAAATTCCCATTGAACTATACTCGTAAATAACAAATCAGCTGAGAAATAATACACAGCTGCTCTTGAGCTTTTATTCTTTTCTCCTGCCTGTTTTTCAAAGATGAAAGTAGATGCCCCTGACCCTGATTTGATTGTTTTTCTACTACATTCTTTATAGTCTGAATCAATTATCTAGATAGTTGGAACTCTAAAGGAAAAGATATATATGGGAGACTCTCAGAAAAGCCTTAAGATTTGTGCTTCTTTCTTGGATGTGAACTATAGCTTTCACCAGTCCTCTCAGGAATGGCAGAAGTGGCTCCAGTATGTTACCAGGGAGACTGAAAACCTAATTTGCACGTGTCAGTCTGCTGCACTATGGAAATTAGTAACGACTTAATGATCTCTGTGGGACTCTTGTTGTATGGAAACAAAGAGTAGGTATTTCAGAACAATTTCATACAATGATGCAACACAGAATTCAGGGTAAGTGAAGACTAAGCACAGAAAGAAGGGAGATATGAAATCACTAAAAACAAATTGTATAAAAGATGTGGCAGAAGAAAGGTCCTCTGACATCTTGCGGTAAGGAAGAAATAATTTGCTGCATATGAAGCTTTCTTACACATTGACCAGGAGCAAATGCCTCCTACAACTGATAGACTGAGGGGAAGAACTGATCTTTGTGCTATGCTCTGAAGTTCACAGTTCAAGCTAAATTTTCTATGGTGCTCTGTAAGTCTGAGAGCAGCAGGACCCTGAAAAGTTGCTTCTAGGTTCCACTGAGCTGGTTCATGCTTAGTCAAGGAGATTCTGTGCAACACTCACAGTTAGACTTTGCCAACAATTCAACTAGAAACTATTCTTGGCATTTCTGCAGGAAGTTAATACATCTCCCAAACTCTCACTATTATTATTACTATATTACTACTACTTATTTCTATAATTTTGATGAGAAATATGTCAAAGGCATTGAGAAAGAGAACCAGCTTCATCTCGGGCTCTCTTAAACTGAAGCTCAAGTCACAGATTAGGCCAGCATCCAATGGTGCCAGAGATGAGAAGCATCCCTTGTGCACTGACTGCCATGCAGAGGGATGTGACATTTCTTAAGACACTCACAGGGCATAAAAGCATTTAATGCAAAGGGTGGTATGCCCATTGCAAATCAATTCTGTAAAAGTAATTACATTAACTAAGCAAGGACTCAGATTAATCCAAACATCTGACAAATACCACCATCATCAATCTCTATTTCATATTTCAGGACACATATTTTCTCATTTCTTAACACTAAACATTGACTGATAATGATTTACCAGTTTCAGTAAACAATAACATGTACATAGTGTATTTCTGAGAAAACAAGAACAACAGCAACAAACAAACAAACAAACAAGCAAACACCTACTTGTGGAAAGAGGTTAACCTCTTTAATGTGGAGAGCACATTGTAGATGTCATCATCATCAGCTTCTTCTCCCTGAAAATTAGAGGAAATTCATTAAGAGAGTTTAGCAATTCATCAGACTACACTATTGCATGAGGAGCAACAGATTTATTTAAGGGTTTATGCTGACAGCAACACAGATCCCAAATTTTCCACTGACTTTAATCTAGATTACATTACAATGATATTTAAATAACCACTGCAGAGCCCCAGGAAATAAGCACGATCATCTGACAATATTCTGCAGTATCACTGTGTTAATACTCAAACCACTATCTTCTAGCACTAGAAATCATTCCCAAGAATTACATCTGAGTTCTGCCATATTTTACAAAAAGGACTGAACCATCAGCTGATGAATGTGCTGTAAGAATAAAGCCAAATAAATTCCTGTCTTGCTGCAGGCCAGAAATTGGCAGATGTCAACAGCAAGCTTTTAAAAATCATCAGTGGGAAAAATTCTTTCTTTTCATATCCTTCATTGCTGTTCAATATATTCATCAATGACCTGGATGACGGGATAGAGAGCACCCTCAGCAAGTTTGCTGATGACACCAAACTGAGAGAGAGCAGCTCTGGAGAAAGAGATCTGGGGGTCCTGGTGGACAGGGGGATGGCCATGAGCCAACAATGTGTCCTTGCAGCCAAGAAGGCCAATGGCATCCTGGGATGCATTAGGAGAAGTGTGGCCAGCANTAAATATGTTAAGGGTGAGTGTAGGGAGGATAGAGCCAGACTCTTCTCAATGTCATCCAATGACAGGACAAGAGGCAATGGGTGCAAGTTGGAGCACAAGAGGTTTAGGGTAAACACAAGGAAAAACTTTTTCACAGTGAGGGTGACAGAGCTGTGGAACAGGCTGCCCAGGGAGGTTGTGGAGTCTCCATCTCTGGAGACACTCAAGACCCCCCTGGATCTGTTCCTGTGTGACTTGGTCTAGATGATCCTGCTCAGGCAGGGGGGTTGGACTAGATGATCTTCTATGTCCCTTCCAACCCCTAATATCTGTGAATCTGGGATTCTGTGATTCACTGCATTACAGACACCATAATGCATGACAACCACATTGTGTGCACAGACTGACATGCATTCAGCACTGTATGGAAGTAGTATTATTTTAAATTTAGATTTACAGATCTGGGGAGACAACAGTCCAAGAATGAATATTGCACAATTAAGTCAAAACTATTCATTTAAATCTCTTTTTTTTTTTTTTTTCCTGGCATGTTAAAATATCATTATCTTAATATTTTATGCAAACTGAATAGGAAATTAGCTTTGTGAAACAAGACACAGCTTTTCTCTGAAATCCTCAGTACTCATCCCTCTCTTATGCAAGTTAATTATCGAAGATTGTGACCCCCTGCTTGCATTTCTCTACTACTTCCCAATCTGTGTAAAGGAAGAGAATACCTAAGAAGTATTTTGGTATCACTGGCCCATGTTCCTTCATAAGGAGGTAACCTTCCTTTTTTCTCTGCCCAGTAGTCTTGCTGCATCCTTTGGGGCTTTTTGCACTGGAGTGCTGCATTAAGAGAATCCGCCAGCAAAAAGAAGCGAAGGGA
This sequence comes from Ceyx cyanopectus, assembly GCA_013401355.1. Lineage (NCBI taxonomy): Eukaryota > Metazoa > Chordata > Aves > Coraciiformes > Alcedinidae > Ceyx > Ceyx cyanopectus. The sequence continues at coordinate 4,435 of VYZU01026634.1, read as the reverse complement.
AATGAGGTGGGAATAAGCAGTACTGGCTTTCTGATTCAACAGCAGGTAGTAATAATGGAAAACTGCAGCACAAAAAGGTTTTTCTCCACTAGTTCATTTCTCCTGAGAACACAAATGGGAAGTAGTTTATGAATCCCACCATGTCATTGCTCTCACCTGATTCCCCTTGTGTAAAAGGTGAGCTGGAGGGATCTTTCAAGAACTCTCAGAAAGGGAGAGGACAGGACTGTAGGCCCCTAAAGTGTACCTAAAATATGGAATATTTTCTAAACTCTCTCAACATTCACATAACCCTAGCCTAAACCAGCTGGACCTAAATGCTTTGCTGGCATAACTGACCTGAAATGTGGGCTGGAGTTTTCCAATCTCATTTTTACTGCTTGTAGTGCTGGAACATGGTTCTTTGAGGCCCAGAGACCATGCTACTTGTGGGAGAGGACTCCATAAGAAGGGCTTCTGAAAATACAAAGCTAGGGCCTGGGAGGTAGCAAAGGGAAGAACAGGACTGGATCTCCTCAGATCAGAGAATCTGAGAACAGGAACAAGAAGACTGATGCTATAGTAAATCAACCCCAACACTAACTGGACTGCTGGCTTCTAAAAGTGCATGTAGATGCCAGAAAAGGAGCTCACAGAACTAAAGGACTGGTTCTTATCTTGACTTCTCTTCAAAGCTGTTGTGTGAAGGAGAATGGGTAAGCCAGAGAAATGGGTAAGCCAGAGAAAGAGCAGCTGCCATATAGCAGGAGGAATCTAAGTGTTCTTATACTCGCTAACTGGGATTGGGTCTATGGTTGAAAAAAATGTCTTAGCAATACTAATGATATGGTGAATGGATATTTTCTTGGTTTAAACTATCCAGTGAGCAGAATACCATCTCTGAATCCCTGAACTGATCCACAGATTAATTACATCTATATAGTTGAGCAGTGTGGAAACTTCAAGGGGGCTCTTCTGGAAAAGCTCGATGTCCTCAAGACAGACTTGATTTCTGTTTGTTACACTGGCTGCTACATGACTGTCTCCAGAAACAACAAACATGGCATTTGCATTGAAGATTCAAGATAAAACTATGAGAAAGTTAAAAGGAGACATTTTCACAATGTTTTACATAAAGACAGTGTAACAGAAATGTTTGACAAAGTTGGTGTCAAAGAACTGAGAGTCCATTTGCTTCTGAACCAATTCTTGAAAAAAAACAGGTACTTTCTTCCATCTTGAGGCAAGATTAAGAATGAGATGCTTTTTGCTGATTTGAGCTTGGATGTGGAAACAAAAACTGAGGACTCTCCAAGAGCCAGGTTTGGAGAAGTGATATAGGAGATTTGTCCCTGCATATAGTGCCAGACTGAACCTTGGTGTTGGTATGCGGATAGTGAGAAATGTGAGGACCTCACTGGTCCTCTGTCAGTGGGCACCAGTGGAAAGAATGAAGGCCACTATTTATGGTGATCAGTTGCTGGGCATCTGGTGTGGTTAACTCAGCTGGTTCTGAAGCTTGACCTTTGTGCTGGCAGTCCAACTTTATAATTTTTAAGGGCAGCCCTTAAGTTACGTTTAAAAACCATGAGAACAACAAATTAAGTAGTACTACACAAAGTTAAATTGATGTCAAGCAAGAAAAACTGAGTAAGGTTTCTCTTCTTATTTAATGTATTCTGTCATGCCTGTTGAAGGACAAGTTCTAGAAGTAAATCTCAGGTACCTCCAAGTTTCAGATCCATATCTTTATTTCATTCTTTCCAGAGCTCTTTCAATATGCTATTATAAATATTTTACTAAATCCTCTCTTTCATTGAAGACATAATCCAATCTCTATTCTGCTGCCTGCATATCCATTTAGGACTGCTGGAATCACCATAAGCATTAATGTAAATGCACCTTTCTCTGCATTTTTCATCAGCTGTCACCCATTCATGCATTTATTTTTTTATGTGGACTGTTTAGATACTAGACTATATTTTCAGAAGCAGGATTGTCCCATGCTCTTTGTTTTACAGTATCAGTGCTTTGCAGGTTTAACGGCCACTGCAAGGGATTTTGTACATGGAGATATATCTTCAGAAAGTTATTAAATAGTTGCTGTTGCACTAGATCTTCAGATGGATAATTTCAGGACATTGTAAGAATGTTTTCCTGCAGTTTATCTTACCATATTTTAGGTATCCTATTTTTTAAAAAACAAACCTCCTGTAGCAGATCCTCTACAGAGTGGTTGAATCGATCCACAAATTCATCAATAAGTTGGCTGTGGGCTATGTCAACCCTGTTCTGGATTGTGTACTCTTCACTACAGAGTATGCTGTAGGTTTTGCTGCAGGCTTCAAGAACATCCGATTCCACGTGTTTTTCCACAACAAACTTTATCTGTTTCAGTAAGGCATCCAGATGCTATAGATGAGAAAAGAAGTTCAGCTTTCACCTTACCTGAATAATGAAACTTAAAGAAGTCATTCAAATAATACACCAAATCAAGGTTAGATGAATAACATTGTAAATGAAGGCTTAGTACTGTGTGACAGGAATAACAAACAGGTGCTAGAATGCAAACAGATTTCTTGTCCAATGTACCCTACCTTTTCCATTCTGCCTGTGCTATAGATTTCCAGATCAAAATACTGAGGGATTTGCAGGAGATTTGCAACCTTCTCGGCATCAGCAGAATACTGGAACATCATCAAAACAACAGAAAAACATAGTGAAGTAAAAATAAACACCCACACTACCGAATGAAAAATTTAAAGACAGTTGCAAATAGCAGTGTTAGATTTATTTGGTTGAAAAGTGTACCTTTGATAGCAACATAGGAAGTGCAATAATGAAATGCTCAGTCAATTTATTTCTGTCATCTATCTGTGTTTTTCTTTCTTTTGCTGTCAAGACCTGCAAGTGATCAAAAATAACTAAAGTAAATATCATTTCTACATATAGCACTCATTCATTTTTCTAGTTTGTATTACAAACAAAAATCCATGCGAGTATATTTTTAATAAATCAAAAGAGGAGGCAATAAAAAGCTCAAACACATTTGGACTGAAGAGGGATTAAATGGGACGACCATGTGTCCTAAGAAGCCATGATTGAAAAGGAAAATACCACATCATCCAGCATGATATTGTCTCAACACATAAACATTTGTTTAGGATTAAAATCCAAATATAACCCAAGTCAATGGAAGTTTTGCTATTTCTTCCAAGTGGATTGAACTCTGGATTTCACACATTAAACAAAGTGTTAATGTAAGACCTCAGGGCAAATTGTACTATAATGAAGAAAATCAAAACCAAATCACACTGTAACAGTGATTTTCATTAGCAGATTCATGGCCTCATCTCTAAACTGAAATGTCATTCTCAGTGAGAACATACATCCAAGTTCACAGAACTCATTTACAAATTTCAGTGACAGATATACTGAAGCTACTAATGCTGTCATAGCAAAACCACCTTGAAACAGTGAATAGAGAGACAACAAAGCAGCATGCTTCAAGAAAGCTTTGGTCTGGCTTCTTGACTTCAGAAAAGGAAAGAATACTTGTGAAAATAAATAATGATAATAAAATACTCAAGTTAGCTAATGATTCATGTATAGCAAAGCTACCAGACTGCACAGTAAGGGTTACAAGCTCAAGTCAGAGAATAAACTATTTCACAAGAAGGTGAGTGCATAATTAGAATTCTGCTCCCATTTCAACATGGAGAATATGCCAGCGAGACCATGAGAACATGACAAACCTCTACTGACAAGTCAGAGATCCCTGTAATTACCATCTCACAACTCATGATCTAACTGGATCTAAGCAAAAGCTAAATGTCATACCTACATCTTTCTGTATGTGAGGAGAAACAGCTGGAAATAAAACATGTGCTTGGATGACAGGTAGCCTGTTGTGTCAGCAGAAATCCAAACCAACCATGGAAGTGTAGGGGAACAGATTTCTAACCTAGCTAAGGAACCATTTCCAGACAGCTGGATACACACAGCAGCAGCTACAAGTCCTGTACCAGCAAAAGCTGCTAATGAGTCAAGCTCCCACCTCTTAACAACCCAGTCTTACTCTGGTGACTAAATACTGCTATGCAGTGGTGCTATGAATTAATCTGGGTCGTTGGGATGATCTTCAGGATCTTCTGATCACCCTGAAGTAGGTGGAATTTATTTTAGTGAAATATTTTCTTCAGCTTTGAAGAAATACAGCCATTGAAAATCTAAGACTAACTGATTTGCTAAACTTCAGTGAATTAAACTGTAGATATCTTGGGAGAGAAAAAAATACTTGGAAAGCTAATACTGACATTATTTGGTGCTCCAAACTGAAAATACACACCTGAATTTATTGTTAAAGACTGCTTTGTTTGTGACAATAATTTGCAGCTACAGACAAAACACAAGTTGTGCTTACAATACAGTTTTGGTAACACCAGATAATACAGGT
>VYZU01026633.1:5427-19849 GCA_013401355.1 Ceyx cyanopectus | reverse complement strand
AGCTCTTTCCTACCTGCTTTTTCAACCTATTAGACCCTCTGACTGTCTCCCCCTTCTCTTTCTGCTCTCTAGCTGTCTGGTTCTTTGCTTGGATTCCAGACTTTTTTTTCCCTTCTTTCTTAGCAACTTCAGAGGAGCAGAAATAAGCTGCCATTAATCAAATGATTTTTTTAATTTCTTGACAGATCTCAAGCATATATTGCTGTTCTTGGATCACATTTTGCAACTGTGGCATAAACCAAGAGACACGTCAGCAAATTGCAGAAGATTCAATTAATCAATAATAATAAAAAAAATAATTTGATAAATACAACCAGCCTGAAAAACTTGGAGATGACTTTGTTTCTAAATGCACTGACAGAAAAACAAGGGGGCTTTTAGGTTGGTTGTTTCTGTTTGTTAGTATTTTGCTTTTACTTGCAGTATTGCCTAACTAAGTGTCCACCAGCACCAATATCAAATGAGTTTCTTCTGTAAGATTTCATCTTAAAGTCTGTGCAATAAATCTGTGCTATTTTTATACCTGCACCTTTGAGGGTTCACCTGTTTATTTACAAAGGACTAAATGCAATTCCCTGCATCTGCTTAGATTTCACTTGGCATTGTGCTACTGGAACAAAACCCAGAACTATTAAAGATTTTCTGGCAGTGGCTGGTAGCTGTTCCATTGACTTCCATTTCAGAAAGCACTAGAAACATTTTAACCAATGTTAAGTGCCATTTATTTTTCAGTCACTGGGTATACAGAGCAGTAAACAAAGTCAATTAAACTAACAATACTGCAGCTAATGACATTACTCATTTATCAGGCTAAAGCTACATTCTCGTGGGTTTCTGATTATGCAGATGTGAGTTAGAGCACTTGAAATTAGCCTTCATCTTGACTTTGATGAAGACAGAAAATGAGGGCATTGCAAAAAAATGCCTGGAAAATTTTCACCAGAGGAAAAAAAAATATTCTGTTTTGACAGCAATGGCTTCGTCTTGACATATTTATAATACAAAACAAAGCTAAAATAGAAATATTTGTCAGAACCGTCATAGCAACCTGTGCTTTGATTTCATTTGCCAAAATTCTGTGATGGAAATTGCTCTTTTTTTACTAAGTATTTTCAGTAGTTTGCATGAAGAAATCATGAAATGCATCCTAGTAGAGAAATACCCAAAATAGGCCAGTGATAGGTTTTCCCCCCAATATTAATATTAATTATAATTAATATCTTGCAGTTTGCAAGACAGCCTTCATTATTTCTGAGTTCATTCTTTTAATGCAAAGAATATTTTCTTTCTTGCCCTTTTTTGAACAGAACGTTTCATTCAGCTGCCACTCAAATATGAAAAATGCTTTCAAAATGTAAATATTCCTGCAGCATCACTCCCACTGAAGGTGTGTTTTATGCAAGGCATGTAAAGCCTTGTGTAACTCTTGACCTGATCCATCAAGAGGTGCACCCATTTTCAGAAGTAATAAGCTGCATAATTCAGTTGGGATGTGCACAGCATCCCTGATATTGAAATAAAGATTTTTATCTCTATGTGACATGTTCATTTGACACACTGCATTCTTCTCACACTTCTCTCACAATTAACAGGTCCATGTGGATTTTTGGGATGTCATTTTAGTTTTGTTTGAAATTATATCCACTAAACTGGAAGTGGCTGAGACTATGCAAGATAATTCTCTACCTTCACACACCTATGTGATTATTCCCCCAGTCATGACAGACAAACAGCAAAAGGAATTCTTTATATCAGTCTTTAACTGCCAGTGAAAAGTGAGGACAGGGCAAAGCAGTGTGAAATACTCCAGGCTTACTGCTCATGATTTATTAATTTGTTCATAATGAAGAAACCTGAATTTTTATGTTGCTGGATTGCTACTGTAGATGAGAAGATTTCTTCATTGGAGTACAAGATCTTTAGCAGGAAAAAAAAAGGTTTGACCTTTCTAAAAAAGTTAATTAACAAGAAAGACTCTGTAAAATAGGTCTAAAGGTCCATTAAGGTGCAAGAAAGTTCCAGCTTACAACAGACCAGTCACCACCAGTAGTAGCTCTTGTCATCAGCTTTCCATTAATTAAGTTCTTGATTTTTCTCCTTTTACATCTCCTGCTCCCTTAAAAAAAAAAAAATCAACTTTCTGTCATTTTCAGGATTCATCAAGACCTGAAGGAAAAGACCAGAATCATCCATAGTCTTTTCACCTGAGATGAAGACTTTAGTAACAACTTCATTAAACTTCTTCAAGCCAAGTTTTAGCTAAAAGTCTTTTGTGAGTTTTTACAGATGTTAATGGAAAGATGCATCATCTTGGACTTCTGTCAACAGAAAAAAGAAAAGAAATTAGAAATTCAATGTACTTCAAGATGTGGAAGATAACTTCTGTAAATACTACTGTGTCTAAACCAAATCTTGATTCTATCTCACCACTGTTTTGTGGCCACAAGGTACTAGATATATAAGTGATGGCATTTCTTCTGATAAAAAATGTTTAGCAAGTAATATCCCAAGTATCTGTTTTAACTATTAATTAAGTACAGAGAATCTTTAATGTAGTGCAAATGAGAAATTAGAAATGAAAAGTTAGGAAAAATATTATTTATTTTTTTTGTGGACCAAAAGTTCTACAGCCAGCTACTGCTGGGTTACCAAGATGCAAAGATATGGATATTCCCTGTCAGATTTTGTCTACTAAAAGTCTCAGAGAGACACCATGAAGTTGCATAAAAAGGCCTGAGAAAGGATGAAAATGTAGCCTGATACTTGTAAATGACATTGCAGAAAGGTGCTATGATTCAGTGGAGGAATACAGCAATTTTCCCATGGATGAGCAAGCACCAGACAGGTTTCCATCCCACCTCATACATACAGAAGCATGACAGGGTGTAATAACTGCAAAAGCAGAAGCTTGAGGGCAGTCATTTCCCTGAAGTGAAGTAAATCCATTGGCTCTTCAGCAGAGGGATACTTCATGAACTGCATTTGGAGCCTTGGCAGCACAGAAACCCCTTCTCCTCCTCTGACTGGAAACCTGGAAGAGACTCACTCTTAATCTGTGACAGTTATTAGGATGCAGATATTCATCCTTCTTTCTTTGGTCAGGAAAAGAAAGGGATTCTAGGGACAGGGCAGTTCCAGAAAACAACTAGTTCTGCAAAAGCATGAGAAAAAAATATGTAGCAGATTTAACCAGTGCCCCTCTGCCTTGCTCCTAAATCTCCTCTCTTACTAACTCAGTCAAGCTCCCTGCTTTGCTCTCTCACACTCATCCTCTTCTCCCTTACAGGCAACACTACCTGAGCACAAACTCTGTGTGTGTACAATCTACACTGGCTTACAGTTAGCAACATAATTGTTTATCACTGTTAAGCTTCACTAATTGGCATCCCTAGCAAGAAAAAAAACCCCCACAGCATCCTGAGGTTGTGTAGGATTCAGAGTCCCAGGCAGATTTCCTGGTGTTTTGATGCAGTGTGTAAACAGAAGAAAACAGAGCTTGTTTTCCAAGGAGCTAACAACATCAGCAGTGCAAGACATGAAGTGTTTACAAACAACAGATGGGAAGCAGCTAGGAGGTGGTGGTCAACATGAAAAGAAATGTTCTCTGCTTAAGAGCTGCTTAGCTGATCAAGGTTTTTGGAGGGGAAAAGCTTTAAGATGGAAAACATTTTTTTTTCTCATGTATATGTAATAAAGACAATTTAGATGTAGAGAAACTGAGGCAGCTTTAAAGAAGTTAAGTGAGTTATTCAAGGAGGTTTAAGAGCAGTTATATTTTTCTGAGTCTCAATCTTTGCCTTAGCTGCTACCCATCCATGATTCATTTTATGTGTGAGAGATTTTATGTCATTTAAATCGAATATTCTGCAGTTTATAGCACATTCTCTGAATATATGCAAGATTTCTAAGCTGTTCTATCCCATTCCCACCCCTTCAAGGTATGGAGGTGCAATAATTCTCCTCTACATTGCCCTTCTGGCAGTGGAAGATGAGAGGTGGCCTCCACAAACACAGTCCCCTGCCCTGCTAATAGGTCCCATCAACTGAAGTTCAAAATCAAATTTTAACAACATTTAAAATCTAGCCCTGTGGTTTTGAGAAGTGATAATTTAAGGACAGGGCTTGTAGGTCTGCTGTGGTGGTCATGAATCTAGTCAACATTAGTCCAACAACAGCAAAGAGCAGGTTATTTATGGTAAATTTATTTATTATTTAGTATTTAAGGTAAATTTATTTATTATTTGTGCTTCTTTTGAATTTTTGAAGTCAGCTTCTGAAAGAAGGGAAAACACTCAGCTCATCCTCTCCAGCATGAAACAAGTGGAGAGAGAGAAAGAGAGATGATTTTCTCAAAACAAACTGCATCTGCTGCTTGCCTTCTAGTTACTCCAGAGGTGCAAGACAGGGTAAGTCCCTGGGTGTTCTGACTGGCAGATTCTTTTGAGCAGAAGAAAACAGCTAAAAGAGACAGCAAAGGGCACAGCAAGCAGGAGCCTCTTTGTGTCAGAACCCACCTTGCAGGTGACTCTTTAGAGAGCATCCAATTTCAGCGACCTGCAGGGTGTGAAGGCTTTACTGTCGCTGCACTGCTCATGCTAATTTCCAGCACAGGAGTGCCTCACTGCAAAGAAAAAAGAAACACTTGCTCAAGCAAATGTGCCAAAAAGTGATAGATCTAAACCAAAATACAGGTCTCTAAAGAAGGAAGCAGAAAGAAGGGAAAGAAGAAGGTAGAAAGAAGGGAAAGAAGGAGGCAGAAAGAAGGGAAAGAAGGCAGAAAGAAGGGAAAGAAGGTAGAAAGAGGGGAAAGAAGGCAGAAAGAAGGGAAAGAAGAAGGCAGAGAGAAGGTAAAGAAGAAAGCAGAAGGGAAAGGGATACATTTCTTTGTATTTTTCTGTCATTCTTACTCTAATAATTATTATTTTCCATGTATATACTTAATATTTGAGTTCTCTATTGTGACAGACACATCCTCAGTTGGCAAAGAATTTAAAAAAAATATGCAGCAAGCATTTACAAGAAGCACCCATGTGTGTTTTCACTTAAGCAGAACAGCCTTTTTGTTTGTCATGCTAATTGAAGTGCCCAAATCTGATGCTCTGATGTCTCTTTTACATCCATAGCTGAATGCTGGCAGTGGGAGATTCCATGACAGTTGCAGGTAAATATCCTAAATTACCTAAATAAACAGTGTTAAGAAATTAAGTTTTCCTTGAGACAGTTAATGCTGATAAAAAACAAAGGTAGTTTCAAAATAGGTTGATAACCTAAAAGAAATAAATATCTGAAGAGTGGACAGAACCCTCATTGAATAATGAGAAAAAAGTTGCAGAGCTCTTCCCAGATTTTCAGATTTCTTTATTGTATTCAGGCAGACTCTCAGCAGCCCAGTAAAAAGATCCCAGTCTTCTTTCTTAGGTAAAAGTAAACTGGACTAGGTAAGTAATGTGATTTGTTTCTTAAATTGACACACTGAACACAAACATGCAGAGAGAGTAGAATGAGTGTTTTGGTTTGAATTTACAAGACATGTGTATTGCAGTTTGGCTACTGGTGAAGGGAAATTCTGTCATTTTCATAATCATGCTTATTTACTCCCATGGACACTATCACTCAGCTCATTTTAGCCAATGCCTGGAGAAACATTTAGCTGACACTCAATTAGTAATGTATTGCAGTGTGATAAAGGGGCAGGTTATTTACTGTGTTCTTTTTGGGAACCTTGCTTGTTTCCATTTATTTTCATACTAGACCAGACAGTTACAACAAACTGAAGCACTGCTCCTACCTAGAAGGGTTGGCAATGCAAACAGCAGAGATCAGAGACACAAAAGCAAGAAATGGGAGGTCTGTAGGTAGATGTTTCCTCACATCACATGGCTCCATGCAACAGGATGGGAATGACAAGTAACAGTACCTAGAAAGGTGATTTGATGCAACCTGGAAAGCCTATTAAAGACATAGGCTAAATGCATAGTTTACCTTAATAAACTACACATAATTTACACACAAAAATTTACATAAAGGGCAAGCTGTTCTATGTAGCATAATCTCCTTTTACACATGCAGAGTAAGTCACTTTTCAGTCCTAAATGACACTAGGAGGTTGAAATAATTTAAAGTATTTCTGTACACTGCTGACTGTGACTACTTACATCTGTTATGGTTGTACCAAGTATGTGCCATGATGAATCTTGTCACATTTAAATTCATATTCTCTGATTCTATGAACATGTTCCATCCAGAAGAAAGGGCAGAGGAAGGTGCTCCTGCATAGCAATAAAACTCCTTCAGCTTGGTAAGATTAGCAATGGAAGTGAAGTAACAGGAAAAAAAAGCAAAGCACGAGGCTTTGCAAGCAGGAACAAAACCTGACTGGTGCAGAAAACATAGGTACAACACCCAGGTAACAAGAGAGCCCTAAGTGAAGTTTTCATAGCTGGAGAGGAGAAGCAGCAGTTCTTACAACCGGTCCTAACGGCACATTCAGAGAATCAGAGAATCATTTGGTTGGAAGAGACCTTTAAGATCTAGTCCAACCATTAACCCTGCACTGCCAGGGTCCCTAAACCATGTCCCCCAGCACCACAGCCACACGGGTTTGAAACACTGCCAGGGATGGGGACTCCACCACCTCCCTGGGCAGCCCATTCCAATGCCTAACCACCCTCTCTGCAAAGAAATCATAGAATGGTTAGGGGTGGAAGGGACCTCCAAAGGGCATCTAGTGCAGCCCCCTGCAGGGAGCAGGGACACCCTCAACTAGCCCAGGCTGCTCAGAGCCTTGGCCAACCTCCCCTGCAATAGCTCCAGGGATGGGGCCTCAACCACCTCCCTGGGGAGCCTGTGCCACTGAGCCACCACCCTCAAGGGAAACAACTTCTTCCTGAGTTCCAGTCTAAACCTCCTCTTCTCTCATTTAAACCCATTACCCCTCGTCCTTTCACTGGAAGAGCTGAGGCCGGTGCCTTCACCCCCGCCCTCCACCTGCCACCCAGGCCTCTCCAGCAGCCTTTCCGCCGACCCGCACAGCAGCAGCCGCCGCCACCACCGTCCCCATCTCCATCTCCATCTCCATCTCCATCTCCCTCCCGGCCACTCGGACACCTCCCGCCACCCCCAGCCCGCTCCCCTCCCGCCAACCCACTCCCCTCCACCCCCAGCCCCATCACCTCCTCCGCCGCGCCGCCCCTTCTCTCTCCCCCTCCCTTCCTCCCTCCCTCCCGCTTGCTATCGCCGTTTCCATACTCACAGCAACTGCGCACTGAGGCGGCCCAGCGAGCGACCCGGGGACTCCGTTGAAGCCGGCAGCGGCGAGCGGCGGCGAAGCCTCCCCCCCTCCCCTGCCCCGTCAGCCCCTCGGCGGCAGCAGGGGCGGCAGCAGGGCGGGTGGCGCAGGCGCGCTGCCTCCTCCCCTAGTGGCTGCCGAGGGGAGACCGGCGGCGGCGGCGGCGGCCGAGGCGGCAGCTCCCGGCTCCCCTCAGAGCCGAGCGAGCGCTGCTCGGGCCGGCAGCGGGCGGCGTCGGGCTGGGAGGCGGGGGCCAAGCGCTGGGTGCTGGGTTACGGAGCCGCGCAGCACCGCACCCCCGGTCCGTCAGTAACCGTCGTTGCTGGGGAGGAGGAGGAGGAGGAGGAGGCGGCGGCAGAGGAGGAGGAGGAGGAGGAGGAGGCGACGGCGGCGAGAGATTCTCCCACCCCCACCCACCGAGCTGAGGTGAGGCCAGGGCAGAGCATCCTCCTTTCTTCCCCTCATCCCTTCCTCCCTTCAGCCTTTCCCACCCCTTGCCGAGCTCCTTCCTTTCATCCTTCTTTCCTTATCCTCCTTCCCCCTTATCGTGTCTTCCCTTCAGTCTTCCTTGTGCTTCCTGGTCCTCCTTTCCTTTCTTCTCTCCTTAGCCACCTTTCTCCACTCCTCCCCATCCCCCAGACTCCTTCTCCCCGTGCTCACATTTTGCACCCACGAGAAATAATAGTATAAGAGTCATGCCCTCTTTTATGTATTTATTCATTTGTTTTTATTGTCTTTCTTCTGTTTTTTAATGCCATTTTAATTCTCACCCAGTGAAAGAGGGAGAGTCAGAGCCGGTCACAGACAGAGCTAATCCCCCCTCCTTTCAAGAATGGATTTGAATTAATGGTCATTTTGTGGTGTGTGTGTTATGGGAAGAGGGGGATTCTATTTAGGGAAGAAAAGGAAGGGTCAAAGGTGTGTTGTTTCACTTATCTATTTACCTAACATCACGCTGAGGTGAAACCTACCTCTGGATTCTTTTCAGTCCTTTATTTGCTTTCTTTTCTTGTCTTTTTCTATTATTCTCCCTTCTTCAGGCATCAGAGGTTTCTTCCCCTCTTTTATCCATCCATCCATCCATCCATCCATCCATCCATCCATCCATCCATCCAGCGTGCGCCGGTGCTTTCCAGTCTCTGCTGCTCTGATTGTCTGAGGCAGGAGCTGGCGGGGAAGGGGAGCAGGGAGCGGTGCTGGCTGCTGGGGAGGGGGGTGCTGGGTGCCTGCAGAAACCAGCTTCTTCCATCCCTTCCCCTCTAGGCCTCTTCCAGGCTCTGAGACCTTTCAAACCACCCGCTTCACACCCCACCCGCAACCCGGCAGGGAAGGTGGCAGCTCCCGGCAGAGGATCCGCTCCGGTGGCAAAGAGGGAAAGTTTATCCCGTGGCTTTGTGTGTGCGGGGGGCGTGCTGGGGATGGCAAACAGCAGTGGGGATGATGTTGGCTGAAAGGCGACCAGAGTGGCTGGTTGAGTGGCTCCTGGAGGGGAAGAAGTTAGACTTGGCCGTGGTGGTGGTGCTGGGGAGCTGCTGCGAGACCCCCTTGGCTGGTTGCCCATGTGGGTGTGTGAGTGAACCCTGCTCGGGAAAGTCACTTCAGTGTGTTCACAGTGGGGGGGGGGGTGTGAGGAGTGGGCAGCACACCCTGCCTCTCTGGAGGTTTCAGGGGTGAATCCACTCCCTTGTACCTGGCAGGTTGTGAGTGCTCCCCGTGTGCTGGCTCAGGTGATGCTCCACGCTCGCTGGTTGTAGTTCTCAGTTCACTGTGTAGCAGCAGCAGCAGCAGATTTCTCTGAGTGCTCGAGTGCTTCAGACAGTTCCAGCCTTTATAAGCTTCCCTATGCTGAAGGAGAAGTTTGATGCTACTTTGCCAGGATACATTTCAACCCTCCTCTTAGCTTAGCCACTGTAGATACCCCAGCAGCTGGTGCTACAGCACAGCTCCATCAGCCTGGATGTGCCCAGACACTGGTGGTGTCTGTTAGCTCGCCTTCTATGTGGTGGTTCTGGTAACCTGTCAAGATTGCAGTGATGCTGGGTGTTTTGGAGCATGAGGTAGATAAGCAGCACGAGTAGGGGTGGTTTAAAATGCTGTTGCTGATGCAAACAACAGAGCTGGCTTTGTGGTTATCCCCATGCTGCTGGTTCATCTTACTCACAGTCTCGCTGATTTTGTGTGTTGTAGCACCTTGTTATGCTCCAGGTCAAGCCAGATTCTTTCTGGAGGAGAAAAAAGAATGACCTGAAGGATGAACTTTTGCACTTGGTAAACCCTTGTTGACAGAAATACCACCTCAGCTGTGTATGAGAGAGCTGCAGTTCCATTAATGGGCTCTGCTGATGACAAAAGCCTCAGCAGGAAAGCTCCAGTGTCACTCGAGCCCTTACGTGGAAAAGCAATCCTAATTTATGCAGATTTCTGAAAGCTCTTTTTAATATTAATGTGAAGCCTGTGTGGTACTACAGAAATACCTTTGAAAACCAAGAGTATTCATGGATTGAGACTTTAAAGCCAAGGGAAGCAATTAGATCTTCTGCTCTGACCCCTTGACTATTATAGTTAGTTGGATTTTATCCAGTTACTTTGGAGTGCAATAGCTTATATTTGGCTAAAGCATCTTTGCTAGAAAAATGGGAATTTTGATCAGAAGGCAGTAAGAGGTAGAGAATCTGCTATTTATTAAGTTATTTGGCTTCAGCTTCCAGTCACTGATTACTGATGTGTCTTTCTCCACTGTGCTAAAGAACTTGCAGTATTTTTTTTACCATGGAGGTATTTATCTGCTGTAACTGAGTATTCCCTCTCTTTTCAATTCAAAAAAACCAAGTGAACTACAGTTCTTTCAATTTGTCACTGCACACTTAGCCCTCCCAACTCTCCAAATCCACTTTTTCAGCATTTTTGTGCAAATGTGAGCTGTGTGCAGCATGCCAGTGCCTTGCCTCAGGAGTGCCCTGGGAGTTTAAATATTACCTCTCCAAGTGTTGTTCTTCAGTTCATCTGTCACCTTTGCATATTCAGCCTTCATCTGCATTCTGATCTCCTCACTGGGCACGTTTACCCTTTGCAAAGACTGTTTCTTTCCACAGGAATTCATCATTCTGTAGATTTACATTGTTTTTTGATTGTAGCTTTATGACTTAGTACGTGGCTTTTTAAAAGGATGTTTTGTTAATGGCATAGGTTGAATGTGCTAAACACTCCTGGTTGCTTTTTTGAGCTGTTTCATCTCAGTTATGTAGCATTCTATCAATTAGAACTTGTGAAAATTAACAGAATCAGTGTTGGGGGTTGGAAGGGATCTCTGGAGATGGAGTCTAACCCCCCTGCTAGAGCAGGGTGACCCACGGCAGCCCACCCAGGAACAGATCCAGGTGGGTTTGGAAAGCCTCTAGAAAAGGCAACTTCACAACCTCTCTGAATTTTGTCATTATTGATCATGTAGATTTACAAATAATTGAGGTGTTTTTGTGGTGGTGGCTCCACCTTTGGGAAAGTCTGTGTTAGAGTTAGGTTGTGATGAGTTTCTTGAAAGCTGTTTTGGTTTTTTTCACTTCAAGCAGCCACTTGGTCAGCTTTTCCTCTGTTCAGTTGGTGCTCTGTTGTTGTCAGGCTGTCACAGAATAATACACCAAGTGCCACAGAAGTTTCTACCTGCACACAGCCAGCACTACCAATTGGAAGTATCCATTTTATCAAAGAATAAATCCAGATTAAATTAAGAAGGTCAATTTTCACTGCTTTTACTTCCTGTTATTCATCTATCAGTTGAATCTCATAGTTATTCTTAAATTGTTTTGCTCAGGACTGCCATCATTTTACTCTTCCTATAGCTAAACACTGTCTCAGTGGCTCTTGGAGACTATGGTTGTAACATCCAGTGTTCATTCAGACTCCTGAAATTTCCCACAGACATCTCCTGGTGAGCTTTGGGTCCTACTGACCAAAAATGTTTCCTGCAAAGTAATACTGTGGACTGAAAAAGCAATTAATCATTCTGATGAGGTACCAGCAGATATCCCACTTCTTCACAAATGCAGAATCACTTCTTGACTAGAGCTGAGAATCACTTATAATCACTTAGAGAATATATCTTAATAATTTTGCATTATGAATTTAGACTAAAGCCCCTGTTTAGTAGCACCCCTGTGTGAGGGCTAAGATTTTGTACATTTTTGTTCTTACAAATCTCCTGCTCTGTGGTTATTTTGTTGGGTTTTGGGTTTTTTTTCTGTTGCCAAGGAACGTCTTCATCCTCACCTATCATTATTTTTGAATTTTAACACTTAACTGTTTCAAAAACTATGAGATTTATTAGCCTTTAATACTTCTAGTTACATACAGCTTCTCACTTCTAATAGAGGTATTTCTTGTAATCTGTTTTGTTGCCAATTTGTAGTAGTTGTGACAATGCCTTCTAGGTATTACATGCTGTCTGAACACTCCAGGATGAGATTTTTCTTTATTTTTTTTCCTGTGTACAGTGACACAGCCAGACAATTTATTACATTTCAGAGCAGAGTAGGCTTTTGCTTTTAATATAGCATGTTTCCAGGCTTGGCTAAAGAAAGCTAAGCTCTTTATTTATTTTCCCTGTACTTTGATCATGGGCAGTACAAAGCATGGGACATGCTTTGGTTTTAGATAGAATAGCAAATGGGATTGGAAATATGAAGGGCAAGCGTACAGAAATAAATACTACAATATGGAGTTGGAAGTGGGAAGGGCAGGCATGCAGAAATGAAGAATAACATCATTAACCTAATAGTAATTGCAGGAGTGTACTTACTATAACCTGATTGGAGTTTTTGTGGCTCAGGTCTGGAGAAATTGTTCCCCTAATGCTAATTGGAGGGAATGTGCATGAGGAGGATCTAAAAAGAACAGAATTGGAGGGGGGGGATGAAAGTGACAGAGCAAAAAGTTGTATTTTAGAAGCAAAGAGCTACTTCTTGACTAAAATAAACTCATCTGTATCATCTAAACATGCCATTTGTTAGGATAAACTTTCTTGAGGAATGAGCTAAACAATGAAGTGCATCAACTGGCCAGTGAGGGCTTTCCCAGGGCACTGGTTTCTGAAGGAAGCAGGAGTGCCTGAGACTCAAGTCCCTCTGTGGAGCTCCACTATTGATGGGTAAGGTCCTCCAGCTGCATCAACAACCCTGTGAACCTGCCTGGACAAACTGCTGAGCAGCCTGGGGTGCTGGAACACTTGGGGAATAATTGCATTCAGCTTTTAATTTTTTAATTTTAAAATGAGGGAAGACTTGGGCAACAAGAAGTGGAAGCCACGACAGCAAAGAATGAAAATGTGATTTTACATCAAAAGCAATGGTTGCTCACAAAGCTATTCTTGGATTTCAGCTTCCTACTATCTTATGGGAATTTGTAATACATCTAAATATACCTCCAAGAGTGCTAACACTATTCTATTGAGTTTTCAGCTGAGCAAGCTCAGCACTCTGTGGATCTAAATGAATTTTGTCTCAGGTTTCTGGATAAAAGCTCTCCATCTCAGTTTTCTAAGTGGCTTCCTCAACATCACCCTGAGAGAATACCAAGATATCTGGTTCCAAAGGGTGATTGTATCTGAGGAGGCATTCTTCAGAGTTTTCAAACAGTAAGATAGGTTGAAGTCATATTTACATAACAAAAGATCAGCTGCTCTATGAAATGTACTTGTTGTAAGCATCCCTTACCAGTAGAGCTGGTGGAAAATCAGAATTTTAGTGTTACAGGAAAATCCTCATCTTTAGGAATAGTGTTGTTTGGGTTGTAACAACATATTGAGTTTAAAATGTCCATCCAAATGAAAATTCCTTCCCCAGGCAGGAATATCATCGACCCCACCAACCCCCCCTGTGTATTTTTTTCTGTTTCCAATTTCAGATCCTGTCATCAGACAAAGCATTTTGATTTTAGAGGGGGCAGCAGGAAAGCTTTGTAATAGTTTTTCACTGGATGTGTTGAGAAAACACACCTTTCTTTGACATTTTTCAGCTCTGATGAATCAACATTTCCCTGACAGCAAGGTTGTGGGTTGTTTTTTTTTCCTTTGGAATATTTCTTTGCCAGCTACACTGCTCAGTCACATCACCCCCTGCATTAGTATTCTAGTATTGAGAACAGCACAGAAACATTTTCAACATTGCTGCAGAGACTGCCCAAGTCTTCAGGTTGCTTAAGTAGTGAGAATTATTTGGTTAAGTGAAGCTGAATCCTGGAACAGTAAGAACATCTCCTAGGATTTTTATTTGAGAGGTAAGAAAAATGGGAGATTTTGCAGTTTAAAAAAAAAACAACCAAAACAAACCCCAAAATCCATCTGTATTCAGAGCTTTTTCAAGCTCTTTTTATAGCTGTCTTTAGCTGTTATCACTGATGTGATAATTATGATGTGGCATTTCTTTCTCCTGGGTATTTGTCCTTCTCTGGGAAGCTATGCAATTGCAAAACAAGTGTATGTTACATTATGCTTGAAGCAGACAAGAATATTAGAAGGGAAGATAATTTAAGGGGAGTGGAACCTAAATTCAGAATAACTCTTTTATAAGCAGAAAGTGGAAGTGGTTTCAGTCAGGCCAGGTGACTTTTGCAAATGGGGCTTAAGCTTTTAAGTCACTTAAAGCTTCTTGTAAATGGATTAATCAGTTCACCCTTTTCTACAACTAATCAACCTTAATTTTGAACACTGTTATTTACTAACAAAAGCCACTCTAGATTATCTCTCTTGATGCAAATTCTCCATTAAAGCACATTCAGCACAGCAGAGGCAGCTAAATCCCTCCATTCTCTAATTTATCATAAATTAATTGATTGGAAAGATTTTATTCCCTATATTTTAAATACAGAAGCTATGGCCAGCTTGTGGAGAGATGAGGAAACTTCTCTAAATCTTTTCAAACATTGAAGGAAACTCCAGAAAACCTCTTCCTAGGGTTTTAACTACTGCTAGAGAATTTTAGTAAGCCCTGACTTTATTTCTATTGTAGTATCATCATGTTAGCAGCAATAGCTGTGTCCTTTTCAGAGGGATCACATTAACAAACAGGAACAAAACCTCTTTAATAGAGACTTTAATAATTATTTCCAGTTTTAACTTGCTGAAATAATCAGTCAGATGTATTT